>JACXGJ010004983.1:0-41904 GCA_016801105.1 Esox niger
CATATTTATATATATGTGTATATATGTGTACATACATACATACATACAAACATACATATATATACATATATCAATTACAAATGAAGTCTTAGCATCACAACATTTTGAGAAGGTGAAGAGGTCTGAATACTTACGAAGGCCATGTATCTGATAAAAATCGATCAAATGGTATACAAACGAAGGGTCTTTGATTTTAGAAACGTTCCTGAACTTATATTTCCATGCGATATATTTACGTTTTCCAGTTAACACTAGATTTAAACTTTTACGACGGTACCTGAACAGTGAATACCATCAGCCACTGACATGAGCCTTAAGACAATTTCTGAAAATGGAACGGAATACTGAAGCCATGGTGTGACCGTTTTCGGTGGCTGATTCCGAAGATTTTTACTTTCATCCTGACACACTTGTTTGTAGACGTATTCACGAACAAAGCTCGAATGTTTAAAATACAGCAAACTGTATTGCCATACTCTACGCCGACAGGTTTGAAACTGAACTCGGCAACCGTCTTCAGTTTCGTGCAGTTGTTATAATTTGACATATCAAGTACAATTACTACAAAACTTAATTCCACAAATTTACTGTAGAGCGATATGTATGGACGTGTACATATTTACCCTAATGCAAAAACTGAGTCCAACGATTTCACACCAGCGGAGTTCTTCCCCGTCAACGTTTGCTCGGCGTGCTTTTTTCTATTATGCACCGCACACGTGCTGCAAAAGGCGTGCTATGCTGACTGTCTGGACAGTAGTGCGGGCCTACGAGCTGTGTGGCTATGTGCTAAGTAGGGCAGGTTATCAGTACATGTTTTAAATAAAATCAGTCACATTTTATTTAAAAGCAAGTAATGCCACTGAGTAGAATAAGGCAATAAGCAATAACCTGATGATATATCCTAACCAATGATACAATGTAGACATCATTCGCAGCAATTGTATTGTAAATACATTAAAACCATGTATGACTTATGAATTATTCCAGGTCGAAATGTAGAATTTACCATGACACTTTATTTAAAAAAGATAAATGAATGTCTAACATCCTCAAACAGTACAGTATTTCTCACCCTTTTAAATATAGCATAATGGGATGGGGGAAAACAGAAGGGTATTTCAATCAATGTCTCAAACAATTCCAGTTGATCCACTCAATCCTTTTGTGTTATTTCTCTAAAAAGATGCTACTGATATACTTGTAAATGTTGGTTAACACCACATTTCCCTTGCTGGTGCTGAGAACTGAATGGGCTTTATGACAGAAATGTATTTCACAAATAGATACAAAATGTTATAAGTTCATAAATATACAATATACAATATATATTCTGGATACATTTGCTTCAAGCTAAATGCATTTTAATTTATGTTTTACAGACATAAGTACATCACCTGAAAAATACATTTAGGATCCCCAATGCACAGCAGTTTGGTCTTCAGTTTCAGGTTTGACTAGATGGAAGAACTTCACATACTAACTATTGAATGTGAAAACACCAACATTTAAAACCATATTACATTCCAATAAAAATACTTGAGTAAAAAGGAAAATCTTCACCTGTAAAACAATCAACAGATGAAAAGCCATGACAATCATGAGTCAGATTTTTTCTGTAAAATTAAATGCTATTTGCTACACTTATGGTTTTATTTTTCAGATGACATTCTACATGGTAAATCCACCTACACTTACAATGTTAGTCTAGAAGTACTAATTTCTTCTAGTCATGTTATTGGTGTGGACCTGTTTTACTGGTGTTATACAATCATGTACCTAAACATACATAAGAACAGAAGTGGGAAGCTTATGAAAGGGTTATTCTTAAATTATGGTGGCATTTGGGCATGTCATTAATTGTTAATGAATATGTATTTTCCCCGCATTATGATAACATGGATGTGAGTCAGTACTGATGAAGATTAACGTATAACAAAATGATTCAATTTATATTTATGTTGCGCCACCTACAACTACTGATTGACATAAGGCCTGCTCATGACATCATTCCACCCCCATCTAGCTAGAACCTATTTCATTTCTTCACATTAAGTTGACATCAGTTAATAAATGAATTTAGCATCAAATCTGTCTTGTTGTCATGATATATAAAGATCCAAATATGTGTTTCATTCTTGATAACGCATGACAATATGTATTGCACCACACACTCCATCTATTTTATACTAATTGTCCAATTAGGCTACAAACATTCATCAGTTGATGTAGACCTTTTGAAAAAATGAGTAACACTTTCATCTACTGAAACTTGATACCCTGTGAACCATTTTCGGTTTATAGTGTGTTCTCTCTTGCGTATAATATCCCTTCCCACTTTTGCACTTGCTTTCATGGGATTAAGGCTTATAACGTTTATAAAGTGCTCAGAAGAAATACTGGCTACGCAACTGAATAAATCAAAAGGAATACCATATCTAGAAATGACTGTCTAGACCTCTAAGCCCTCAAGTTTTTATTTCAACTTAACTACAGTTCTTTCAGCAGCTGGAAATAAATTGCCCTTGAAAACACAAAGTAAAAGACTTTGGCAACTATGAATTGCTTTCATTTGTTGATTGAAGAACAAGCTTAAAAAATGATTTGAGTTAGCATTGTAGATGATTCGAAAGCACGAAGGTTTTAATGAAAATTTGTAGTAAACACAGATGCACTGATCTTGTTTTCCAGGCTACAATATTGCAATGTAAGTTCCATTCATTTATAAACATGAGAAATAGCAAGCATGGCTAAAATGTGTACGATTTATAGACAAATGAAGAGATAAGACATACTGTACGTGAGTCAATAAGGATTAGACTTTCTGCTAAGTGATTAAATTGTAAATCTAAATATGTCTTATTTATGTTTTCAAACACATAATGTTCAGGGTTGTGTCTAAATAGATGATATGAGTGTGTTACATATTTTTTTAGATCACAAGACTAATATCAATAAATTACCTCTTTCATATAACTATTCTTTATATTTTAGATGATACAAAATAGTATTTAGAATACTATATTCAGTAAAAAATTATATATTGAGCGATTTTTTTCTCGGTTAAACCAGGAGGATCTTTGTTACATGAAGCTTGGTTCAGTCCAGTGGTATAACATAATGTACTAGTAGTTCCAGGATATAATACAGTAGAAGTTTTAGAATAACAATAACTTCAGTGACTCCAGGGTCAGCTCCAGTGCAAATCCATTCTTAGCTTTGTGACATCAGGGTCAAACGTTTGTGGGCACATTTTTCACATAGGGCTTGGCTGTAGTCTTTTTCTGCATTTTCCCATTATATATATATATATATATATATATATATATATATATATATATAATGTATAGCTACATTAGCATGTGACAGCACCTATACCAGCTCCTCTTACATTGTTCAGATCTGTGTATTTGTGTGTACACTACATTTGTGGCTGTGTGTGTGTACCGATTTTACTGTCATTGTGGGGATCAAATCCTCCACAGGGGAGCTTAAATAAAGGTTTCACTAGTGTGGACATTTTGCCAGTTCCCAATGAGTAAAAAGGCAATTTTCACTGTAGGGGCTATGTTGAGGAATATAATGGGTTTAGAATTAGAATTAGCATTGGGTTGTTGTTGAGGTTTTAGGCATCTTGGGTCATAAGGTTAGAGGGAAAAGTATTTGAATGGGAATAATTTGAGGCGTCCTCACAAGCATAGTCAAAATTCAAATGTGTCTGTGTGATCAAGGTCTGTGTGTACATGTGGGGACCAGAAGTCCCTGCAAAGATAGCAAAACATGAGAAATCAGTCCTCAGTCCATTTTCTTGGCCTTTCCCCACTAGAAAAAATATATTTTAGAAGTAAAGTTTATGGAAAAACTCACAATTGGATGGCCATTGAGGTTACTTTTATGTTCAGGCATTACAGGCTAGTTTTAGGAATTATGGCTATGTAACATTTAGGCATACAATGTTAGGTTATTGAAGTTATGGTTAGTTTATGCTTAGGTTAAGGTTAGAATTATGTTTAAGGTATAGGGAACATGGATTTCTGGGTTTCCGTTCTCCACCAATATAGAAAAACAAGTGTGTGTGTGTGTGTGTGTGTGTGTGTGTGTTATGTTTAGCGCAAACGCTACACATGAGGTTAGGGTTAGATTAATGTTACTCATGTCCCCACAAAGATAGTAAAATGCAGTGTGCATGTGTATGTGTACATGTGTTTGAATGTATATTCAGCTACATTAGACCAATGTGCCTGGGTCAGCACTGGGCTCCTTTGGAGTCATGTCTTGCATCTGAGGATGAAGCGGCTCCTGATACAGCGAGAACTCCATTGACCTGTCGTAGAGAGGGCACAAATTACAACAGTGCAAACAACCGTAATGTACACCTGTACCAATGTCACGATATTCAGTCCAAAGCAGAGAGATGCTCACCTTCCATGCAGCGGGTGTCCGTGGAAGCTGGCTGACTGGGACATATGAGACCTATGGAGCGGTTCGCCTTGCACAGACTGAGCCTGGTGCGCCGAAGGGTGGGGGTGTGAGAGGCGGGAGACCCCTGCATCGTGCCCCTTCGACGTGGTGGTCGGGTACCCCAGGGAGTTCCTCAGGTACCAGTCTCTGAGACCCTCCAGGGCCAGGGCTTTATGCAGGCTGCGCGCCGAGTCCTCAGCGGAGGGCAGAGAGAACTGGGGAGGCCTGCGACTGAACGAGGTTCCACACACCTCAGTCTGGTAGGGATGCAGGTTGGGGATGGAGGAGGTAGTGGGGCCCGGGGCGGGGTGGGGAGACTCGTAGGCAGAGAGCAGGATGGCGTCCTGCTGCAAGGGGATGAAGGGTCCGCAGGACTTGGTCCGGGTCACTTTGACTCTGCGAGGCTCGACCTGGGAGCCGCGGATCGCCATCGGGCTGTAGGGGGGAGCGGCGCTGGGGAGATGCACCTGGGAGTGGGAGAAGCCGTTGACGTGAGGAGCCACTGCAGCCGCGGAGGATCGGGGAGAGGAAATGTCCTGCCAGATTCGGCCCGTTGATTGGTACAGCTGGTGTTGCACCTGCATCCTCTGCTTCCCCCAGATGTAATCCATCAGAAGCTCGTTGTGAGCCCCTCCCCCCGTGTCTCCCCTCCCACCCAGGGACAGGCGCACGTTGCCTTCTGCAGAGCCGTCCAGGTGTCTCTCGGGACTGCCGAGGTGGATGTGCCGCAGCTTGCCGTCGGTGAGGGCCTCTGAGCTTTTGTAGGGCCCCCCTCTGGGGGGCATCCCGTTCCTGGGGGCCGGGTCATCGGGGAGGCCGGAGCGGTCAAGCAGCGCCTCAGAACTGTTGCTCCGTCGGGCGCGGGAGTTGTAAGGGCAGCCTCTGCGGTCTGAGGAGGAGCCTTCCTGGGCCAGGGGCACCATGTGTGGTACATCCAGGCTGCCAGACCACTGCTTTAACGCAACCCCACCGGAGCCATCCAATCTGAACGACAGATAGATAGCCATCACCACTGGATGTGCTTATTGCTAGAACATAACGCAGTATGTTTACATATCATATTGAACTGATTTATTTGAGCCCGATTCAACATGTGAATGTATCATTTAAAAGAACACGATATAAGTCTTCTACAAAAATCTGAAGAGCCTTCATGGTGCAAATGTTGACATGTTCAAATGAAATTCTGCACTCATCTGTGATTCTGCTTGCCTCTGTCATAATACTGTGGTGGGCAGCAACCGTGCTGCGCTGAGCAGAACCAGTAGACCCAGTAGGAACTTTACCTGACATGAACACTGATTGGAGCGGTTCGGGCAAGGAGGGGGGTAGCAGGAACACTTCTGCCTTCAACATTAGATGCACTCCTTGGTAGAGAATGAGTAGGACTAGAAAAAAAACACCATCAGCAAATAGCATTTGACTCAGGAACAAGCCATGCAGATGTACAGAGTGTTCCATAATGGAACCTGCAGGGGCCTGACCTAGCATAAGGATTTGTTAGAACACAAGGCAGTACATTTGCACTGGCTTCTGGGGGACACAGGATTCAAATTCCTGACTGCAATGACTTAGTTTTACAGTGAGAAAGTAACTTATACACCACCGTTCTACTTCGGGAACTTCAACAGAATATCTTGACTTGGTCTTTCATTACTTTGAAAAATGAAGATATAATTATTTCAAATACTATCTCTAAAATACGTATGTAGTCCTTTTGATGTCACCACCGAAACACACTCATTAAAAGACTGTAGAATGAATGTCTTACACCAAATCCCAGGTTGCGGTATCGGACACTTCTCCAGCATGGCTACAAACTCTAAAGTCTGACTTCTGAAGTGGGACTACTCAAATTCAACTACATCAGGAAAACTAAGTAAAAATGTTTTTTTATGTATATCTATCCAAATTTACGAGATTATGAGACATGCGGGGGAGTTCAAAATAAGTCAGTATGGTCCAAACAAACAACAGCTTTATGAGTTCTTCTCACTGTATGTGTGACATTATCGTGTTTATTACAGCAGAAAAACACCATTAAGGCATCATTCATTGAGTTGCAGGCATCATTTTATAACAACAGATGATCATGTACAACTGTGCAATAGGTTTCAGCCCCGGGACCCAGGGCAGTCGCCAGGAGCTGTGGGGCCCTTAAATAGATACATGCCTGTGAGCCCACAGTTATAGTCTACACTGAAGTTATTACAATCAGTGGCAAATTCTATGAATTTCACCATCCTAGCTACCCAAAATAACTTTAGACTCTGCATTCAAGTAGCGGAGACAAGCATTCAAAATGTGCCCACAACGCATAGCTGTGGGTAGAAGGCCCTCACAATGTGACCAATTACAGACAAGACTGTTGTACAACGCTGCCAGCAAATAACTGTGGGCAAACATATAGGAAGTCCAGTTTTAAGGATTCAGTCTGCAGATATATACATCATAAACCTTACACACAAAATGAGCCAAGATAAAAACATGCAGGCTTCCTCTAGGGGGCACTTGAAATCCTTGACTGAGTCCATGTGGAACCGTGCATGGTGGTTGGCCCCAGTGCACTGGCCCTGTCAGATCTCACAGGCCGGAGATGTATACTTGACTTACGGGAAGACGTGTGAGCCACACACACATACACACACAGATACGTACATACACACAGGGTCTATGGGCATTACCTGATGGAGCTGGTCACGGAGTTACGGCGCATCCTCATCTCATAGTAGATCTCCACTGGGGAAAGTTTCCTACACACCCGGTGGTCTGGGCTGCCCAGGGTCAGCCGGGGCTGGGAAATGGAGCGGTGGTCCGCTGCTACACTGGGAGAAGACTCCTCTGAGGCAGGGAGAAGACGGTGGCGAGTCAGAAACTCACAGTTTACACACTATGATGGTAAACAGCTTTCAGGCAGCAGCTGCGTAGTTTAGATTATGAAGATAAATATATAATAACACAGTATTTTCCCAGAGTTTTGGAGAATATTTTTCCTAGACTTTGACGTAAGTGTGGAACAGGCAAAAGAACACACAGACCGTTACAGATTGAAACGTTCTGAATGGATTTGCAGCTGAGGATGACTCACCGTTGTCATGGGAAGTTGAATCAGACATGGAACTAGTACTCTCCGACATCACTGTGTCTTCTGGAACAAACAAACCCAAACTCAGTCTATCACAGGCAACAACCTCAGAATATCGCATGTAACGACAACATCAATAGATCCCAAGGCAAGGAGTTGAAACAAAGGTCATCACGTCATTGTATTGGAGTGGAAATAGCTTAATGTCAAAGTGAAATTCTTACAACTTCTGTGGGGTTAAAGGTTAACCAGTAGGTAACCCTGTTGTTCTTCTTTAGCTATCAAGGTTTTGGGGGGTGATTGAATGTTTTAACATACAGAATGTGATTTTAAAAGAATGGAAGTATTATGAAACAACCAGTGTGGTTCTGCAATCTGAATATTCGTCTTTGAGGGTTGTGAATATTTTGGAGGGTTTTAGGCGCATGTAAAATGCAGCATCACAATACAAAATTGGTTTAATAAACAATCAACTTACATCAAAATAGAAATTCTAAATGTTCCTACATGGAGTTTAACAAGGAGTGAAAGCAGAATCTAGCACTGCGAGGAAACAACTTACGAATGATACTGACTCAACCACATCCCCATCTGCCATGAGTAGCAACACTCAAACTTGTTAAAAGGTTGTTATTATATTTTTTTATTTAGTAGACAATGACTATATTGAAAACTAAATTTTAAGCTGTAATGCAAGTGCTGAGAAGGTTAAAATCCCAGACCAAGAAGTATATTTTTTATAGATGCAACTAACAGCTTGTGAATTTCATTGAACCCATTTTAGCCATTACCATGGTGAATGTGACAGGTCGTTACATTAACATGGCGGTGGAAAAAACAAATGGCACAATCCAGAGTGGTACAGAGGAGTTACATTTAAATCAATCCAGCAAGATATAATGGGCAACTGTTTTTTTTATCCCTCAAACACCGAAAAGAGATTTCTGAAAAGAGATTCACAGGCGGGCATGAGTTGCACTCAAGGAACTTGTGAACAGACATTAGAGATACTATCGAGAGCCAATACTAACGAACAGCAACAACTGGAAGTCTACAAGAACTGCTACCATCTTAGCTGTTCCCAAATATCGAATTAACTGCACTAATACTAATTCTTGTCAAGCCAGTCGGCCTCTTAACACACTACTCACATATTCCTTCATGAAAGAAAACATAATCCCACATAAACAACCACGATTGAGCTTGCAGATGCCCAACATACCAAAAGGCGTCACTAGAGCTTGACAAGGCAGAATGTTCCACATCCAACCCATTATGAAGTTTAATGACCAGAAACAACACAAAAATAGAAGGGAATCGTAACCTTCGCTAAACAGGACTTGAAACACCAGTGTTAACTATTTTCCAGTAGTGCTCCTTGTATGCTGTTGCACCACTATTTAATTAGGTGGTGTTGCAACACACTGTCATGTTTCAAAACCCGTTGACTTATCAAGCAAAGTGGTCTAATTTAAGCTGTTGGCAGCTTAGTGGCCACTAGATTTAGTGTTAGTACTTCATTTTAACATGCATGTAGCTGCATGTAGCGGTTAGCACATCTCAGAGAAGGGCTGTACACTGCCCAGCCTTACCTGTGTGGCATCCACGGTGAACCGTCCTCCTGCTGTTGGGGACATTCCTCTCTGATTCTGAGTGTCTGTACAAAGCACCACTGAAGAGGGTTTTCGCCTGCCTTCGCTGACCTGCCTCATCCTGCACAAAGCAATCGCTTAGTCAGTCATGTGCTGATAGCACATTTTAACCGGCACACAGGTCCTGTGTGACCACTGTGAGATCCGGGGAATGTCCTCTGACCTCTTCCATAGTGTTGGTAAATGGCAGGCAAGCTCGGCGCTGTACCACTGGAGCTCTCTCTCCTGTCTCGAGGGGAAAAGCACGTGGGACTTTCCCAGTCAACTCCTGCAGATGGTATTAATGCAACAGAAATAGCAAACTGTGATTAAAAACCTGTGAACGTTTTCATGTAGCTTTCATAATGCCAAGCCAAATGTCATACTATCTGTTATACAACATGGTTCTAGAAATAGACAGATTTGATAGATAAACACTAATCAATTAATTGTTACAGACTCCAGCTCCTGTATCTTAAAATTGTTGATTGTTGCACTGAAATAAATGGGCTAGAGCTGTAGCCACTGCGGTGATCTGAAACAATTAAGAACTAAACTGAATGTCAAGGTTAGTACTAACTGGATGGTACGGCATGTAGTACCACATCAAATACCCTAAACATGTCTTTTTGTAAAGAGAGAAAGCATGAACAGTCTGAGCAGCTGAGAAACGTTTGTATTGAATTCCCAACCTGATGCGGGGAAACAGCTGTGAGGGACAATGTGGGGTTTCTGGCTCTGGAGATATCAGGCTGACACCCAGACAGTGTCGGTACAATTTCATGACTGATGAGCAAAACCCCATGAGCCCAGTTGATTCTTTTAGGTGGTAGAAGTTTACCGTGGTTTTGAGCAACTCCCAAAGTTTATTTATGCTTTCATATATTTTCTACAATCCTGTCCTGAGTCAGACAGTTACGAGGTAGGAGGTAAGAACTGACCGCCTCCTGCAGACACACTCGTCTCAGCTCTCCCACACGGCTGCTCAGGAGGTCCTCCAGGAGTAGCTTTCTCTCCTGTAGTGCGGAGATGCGCTCCGCTCGCATCTTGCTGTCCTGATCTGCACACCAACAAATAGATTCAGAGACAGCAAATAATGATACAAGAACTTATGAAAACACAATACTTGTATGTAATTACAGTTAAAACCATCTGTGCACCAGTACTTCAATTCAGTACCACAGCTACAAAACCGTTTGGAGTTTGGAGTTGTTAGGTGCAACTTCAAACGAGATAACTCACCTGGAGCCCCCACACCCATTGATGTGATTAGGCGACCTTTGACCTCCATGTGGTCTGATATACGAGGTCTTGCTTCTCAAACCTCCACCAAGCAAAATCTCACCTGTAAGGACAGAGAACATTGTTATTACTTAATTTAAATTGGACAATTGTGTACAGCACATGTTGACCTAGATGCACTCATCTTACCTTGCAACTTTAACCATGTGTTCTCCAGTAGTTTGGTTAGCCATCTAGTTTTGTTAAGCCAGAAATAAATAGACGCCTTCCACTATTCACCAACAGTAAAGTGATCCCAGCCACAAGCAGTGGGTGGAGCTCCTGTACCTCTTTAGGTGTTTAATGCTATATCCTGTAACAAAAAAGGCAGAGCGTTTTATTTTTCAGTGATACTAACCACATATCGCATTTTTGGGGAGTAGTAAACTACGTGTGGTTCATTTAGCATTTTAACTACAGTTTGCTATCAAATATTGGTAGTGTTTTGGTTAACTATGTTTTTGCCATGTAGTGACAAGTTAGGATCTACACACAACATTTTTTGAACAAAAAAAGAAAACTGATGATTTGAAGGCAGTGGATGGCTTTTGGTTAACAGATGATTTCAACCCAGTCAATGGCATTAAATTAAAATATTATTTCAAGGTAGGGAATGGCTTGAACAAATTATTTCAAAGCAGTGGATGGCTTCATTTCAAAGGATTATTTCAAATAATTAAATTTTCCAGACACTGAAGGAAATATGAACTTAAACAAGCTAAATGGGCTTCAAAAAGGCTAAAGGCTTTTAAGGTTTGACATTTTCATATTTCAGATTTGATTTGCCCTAACAGAAAAAAACTAATTATAATCCACATTCCCATTCATATTTCCTGTTGCTGCAGGAATATTTTCCTCCTATGAGACTGGCTCAAAATAAGATATGGCATCTGTAAAACAGTTGCTCCCAGCTTGTTTGTTTTGTAAGCTGAGCCTTCGGGATGTTATTGAGACTCACGAAATCAACATAAACAACATTTATAGTCTGAAGCCAAGGAACAGGGAGCACATGTGAGTTCTGATTCATCATTTGGAAACATACTCTAGGGGAATAAAGCCGTATTCCCGTATGTCGCATAGACAGCAAAAACAATATTGATACTTTTCAGTGCCAGAAGATCTCACTTAAAATCCTAAATCTTGTCATAAAACGCTGCTCTTTGCAGTTCACTAAATGAAACAAATATCCTGAACAGAACACCATCCTCAACACAGAATGCCTAAAGACATACTAATAATCGGCAATTGTAAGATGTGTTGAGATACAGAAAATGTATTGTCACGATTAAAAATGTCATACTCATTGAATGCTCTCTGCTTCTAATATTGCACCTGCATTTCACATGGGTTTCAGTCCCTGGTATTTTGATGGTTCTGCTTGCTCTGTTGAGTAACGTCCGACTGACAGACACAGAGGAGCCTCTTAAAAAACTGACAGTAATAATCCACTGTGCATTGACACTAACTGGCTGAAAAGGACATCTGTTTAATTCTACCGTAAGTGGAGGATAAAAAGGAACACAGACTTAGGGGGAGAATAGAGATACACAGGAACAGTTGGGTGTCCTCTTGGAAGGATGTGATCCAGTAATGGAGACCTTACACAGGCATAATGACATCTAAAAATGTTACCCTCCTAAAAAACACCTCACACAACACCGAAAGCAGTGCAAAAACTATCTTAACTTACCTCAATCAATTTAGAACATTTTAAATAACCAAGGTACCTATAAAAAAAAAAAACTATAAAACTTTACATGAGAGTGTCAAAGTCCAGCTTAAAAAAACAGGCATCCTTCTCTTTGCCCTTTTCTGAACCTAACACTAACTAATTCAATTCTTTATTGATAGGAACAACATTGCATAAAAATGCCAAAGCATCAATGTTTTAAATACACATTGTTCTAAAATAAACCACTACATTTTTTGTGAGATAATAACACATACATGCAAAATATGTCATCGTAGAAATAAGAATAATAGGATAATATTGAATCCCGAGTACTGATTGGATGACAGCCAAGGTGTATGAGACCGTATATCAGTGGTATGACATCACAACACTTTTTACTGCTCTAGTTGCTTTGGTAACGAGTTCACATTCGCAATAAAGCAGGGGCTTGTGGTATATTGCCAATATACCATGGCTAAGCAATATGTCCAGGCACTCCGCAATGCGTCTCTTAGCTGTGATATATTAGCTCTATATACCACATCCCCTCGTAACTTATTGCTTAAATATAGCACACCTGTAAGGCCTGCCATCATGTGAGACATCGGTACTGGCACATCTGGAGGGCAGATGGGTTCTGAGATAAAGGTACAATAACTTGGCTCCAAACTCACATTCTTGAGAAAAGCTTACAGGAAAGCAAGGTTTAGAGGAAAACCAACAATGAGGTGAGTTGAAGAAACATACAGGGAGAAATGGGACTGACTATTGAAAGTAGTGTTCTCAGCGTCACAAAACACGCCCGCAGATGCTACAGGAGTGCAGATGAGCCGTGGAAGGGAAACATGCTGATTAAAACATGAGCTGTTCTGTGAGCCCAGGCAGGCAGCCCCTGTGCAGCTCATGTCGCACACATGCAAATGCAAATCAGCGAGGAGTTTAATATTCAGGTCCAGTGGGCCACGCAGTCAAAGATACAGGGCAGACCACTTTCTCTTCACCGCCACAGCCACAGTCACAACATCCGTTTGTCCTCACAGCCTTAACCTTACTGTACGACTGTATCCACAAGCCGTGCAGCCCCAGCACTGCAGAGCTGGCAATGGTGTTTTGAATACATGGATTATCAAACACCCATCACAGCTCAGTAAACAGAATGTTTTCCAGCCTATTAAAGACACCAAAAGGCTTTTATGCTGCAGCGAGTAACCTCTTTATTTCCATATTTTAGTGCACAGTCCTTTGAACAATGCATTGTAGGCTACCTAGTCCTTGCCAAAAGAAAATCCTTTCTTATTAACAGACGCCCACAATGGTAGCATTGTGAGGTTGATGCTAGCAGCTGAAATATTCCTTGGCTCCAGTTGTAGACAGACAGGTGAGGCTCCAATGTCGACAGGTGAGGCTTTAGAGACAGCCCCTCCCGGAGGCGGCTCCAACCATTGTAATGTTTACACAGCTGCTGCCTGCTTCTGTCATGAGCGGTCAAACCAAGCACAAACTCACTTCAAAAGGCCCGAAACTGATCGTTATGAGCTCTACCCGCATCGATTTTTCAAAACATGTTGTTCTCATAAAAGGATGTAGGCCTATGCTTGTGGAGGGCATGGATATGTGTGAAAAATAATCAGTCTCAAGTGTCCACATTTGCCCATCTCATCAGCTGGCTTTTGACATACACTTTAGGGGTTAATGTAACACATGATGTGTAAAATGTATTCCTTTGCTTTAAATTTCTAATGTAGTCTTTTTAAGTTCATTTGTCAATAATCAGTTTATCACTGTACATAACGTAATGTGTGCGTAGCTAATAAAGCATTCATGTTTTTATTTACCTCAGCGTGTCTCAGCCCTTGAAAAGCTCATTGTGGGTTTTGTAAACCGGTTATTGTTTTCAAACACCTCCTACACAACTGTTACAAATGTGTCAACAGACGCAACTTATAAAATGCCTCAGAAAAGATGATCACAGTTGTGGCAACCCAGTGGATCACCTTGTTTGGTTCTGGCGGAAAGCAAGGAGGCAGTACTTGCTAAGCAGTATGAACTTTAAACTTCTTTTGGCTTTTCTCCCTCTTACTACATTATGAGGTTTCCCCAATCTAAACAATGTAGAAAAAAGCCTGAATTGTTTTAGAAGGCAAAGTGAGGGAAAGCTGTTTAATTGGTGAGGCGAGTGAGGCTTTAATAAAAAGGTAAATACTCTCCTGAGGATGTACTAACAACTGGTTTCGGCAAGTTGAACCAGAACAGCCTATCTTCAACTGGAGCCTGTGGAGGGCTTAAAAAGGGTCAGATGACCTTCCCAGTATGATCTTATCACACTCTCTGAACCCTCCTGACCTGCTTATTATAGCATGCTTATCAACACATGGTTGCCAATCCTATGGCCAGTGCAGCTATTACTCCACTTTAGGAAAGTACCTCCCATGCCCTTGACGGTTCACTCCCCCATGTGGATCTAAAGCAATGTGGAGAAACCTCCCACCACTGGATTTCTGGGTGGATAGAAGAGAATGGAATAAAGAATGAAATGTGACCCTATGCCCTGCCATCCATATTACTATACTATACAATTTCCCCATGACTCGTAACACCTACACCAACTCTATTCAACTCACCACACATAGCCACACTTAAGCAATCAACCATACAAACACACACAATATGTATCACTTACATTTTATGAAAATAGTCTATCACTGCAAGTAGGAATGTTTTTGTGTAATTTGCCCTGTGTAATCCAATGCATACCACCACTCAAACTTGAAACTTAAGGAAATCTTTCTGTGTAATCAAAATGTGTACATTAATACTGAATTCCTATCCCAATACACATGCTTCCAGTCTCCCCCTATCCACCTTGTAGGTCAATGTGTGGGTGTGACCAATAGAGAAAGAACATTAAGCAAGCTGCTCAAATCCTGTCAGGCTATCAGACATGGTCTCTCCTTGGTGCAAGAGCCACTTAAAATGTTTGTGTCAACATTTGTCCAGAAACTCAATTTCCACACCTGATGGACGGAGGACACGGAGCATGTTGTATGTCTTATGACACTATATGGTGAGGGGGTGACAGCCAATAGTATGGATTACAATGTTTGACTTGATCTGGAGAAATGCAAGAGGGGGGTGCAGCGGAAGCGGGACCTCCTGTTCCCCAACAAAACTATTTAGGATTCATTTGAAAGACATGCTTTTGAAAGTCCATAAAACAACTGTCTACTAAGCGTATCGGGTGACAGTTGTGATAATACCACCTACCTCTTCTGTCACCTCAGGATGAAACCTACTCAAGTATTGGGACATCACTGAAAAGTACACAATGCAGAAATTGCTGCCCAAGTCAATAACCAAAAGCCTACTCCCTATAACAAAAACGTTTTCTGAATATCTATTATGTATTTATGTTTGAGAGGGTAATTGTTTTTATATATTGTGACATTTTCACTAATGGCTTTGCTTAACAAACAGAATATGAAAGAAATCAATTCAAATATGTCCAGTACCAAAATGCATTGCATGTTAACATTTATTTTTTTGAGAACAGTGATGTTTCCCAGACAGGCCAAAGCGGCAGCAGCATTGAATTTCCCTTAGTCGCTGTCTAGAACAGATTTGGACCAGTCCCTTCAATCTTGGCAGCTCTGGATATCGTAGTTCAAGAACGAACTCATCATAACACCAGTGCCTGTCACTGAGACTGGGAAAATGCACACCTAACAAAATATGATGTCTAATAATGCCAGAGTTTAAGTAAAAAGTTCAAAATAACAGCAAAAGTAAGATAGCTAAGACAGCTTAATGTTGAGAAAACATAATCATGGGCAGCTAACAGAAAATCTCCAAAAGTAAAATCTTTGGGCAGTAACTGGCAACAGCATAAAGTATTGATAGGCCCTTCGTATAGTCCATTTACTACTGTATGTGCAGCAACAGCTCGAGACGATCCCACCCCACTCCACCTAGCCTACATCAGGAAATCCTGCAAACGTAGAATTGTGTGGCGTTCAGAATGCAAACTTGCTATCTTCTGGACATTTTGTCTCGAACATGATGAGGGAATATATCTATTTGTCACACTGAAATGTCGACATGTAGGGTAGTTTACAAGCAAAACAAAACAAAACCCAAGAAGGACAGCTGTTTTGGAATTTAATGTGAGACCAGACAGAACTGCAGAAAGGCTATTCGTGTGAGATTATTGAATAACATACAAATAATGTTCAAAAATAATATCAGACATTTCTACCTGCGTGTGACATGTATCCATTTCCCTATCCAATTAAGCCCGGCTTAATGGGCTAAAACAGATGTAGCCTCCCAAAGCCTAGAATCTGCATATATGCTGCAGATGATACATGGACTAATAACAATTAAAAAACACACCGGGTGAAGGAAGACATGTAACATAGAGACAGAACTGAAATGCACGTTTTAGCATTAAATAAATTCCTCAGCATGATACTGTAAAATGTTTACTTGCCTGAAAAGGAAGCCGAAGACAAAGATTTGAAAATGAAATGCAACGAACGGATTCTGACTATTCGTTCGGTGATGTAGGCTGCACGTCCCTACCGCTACAACGAAGAGGACATTGCCTATATGCTCCAATCCCCATCCCTGAGAATATGACCGATGTGTGCGGTCTCCATGCCGCTGCCTAATGCTGTAAAGCCACCCGAAGCACTCTGATCAAAGTGATCGATATTATAGGAATAAAATGTGACAATGTAGTCAGTGATAGAAATCCGCAACCATTTCCAATTATTCTTCTGCGTGACGCGTAGGTTTATCCTATATCCAGTGTGGCTCCATATTCTAATTGAAATTCATCAGCTGCCCCTTTCTCGCGCGTCTACCCCCCCCAACCCCAACCCCAACCACCACCACCACCACCACCACCACATCCTTGCTTGCGTCGAAGCCCTGACCATCTCTATATGTGAAATGTGCCTTCAATGTAAAGGCTGTCCTACGTAGTGCATACTATATAAGTAATTTTTTAACAGTTTCCATGTGAGACGATAAGTAATTATACAGATCGTACTTGTGTTTTTAAATGAGAGGTTTTGTACGCGTCTTATGCTCAGTTCAACCATGGTCACACCTATGATTTAAATTAGTATCGCGCTTCCACCCTTTATATTTTCTGCTAATATGGTCCTTCACTGCCTCCAGCTTTCGACTAACGGACATTGTACAACTGATCCCATCACGCGATATAAGTAAAAGCATGTTTGCCATTTATACAATATTAATGCACATAGCCACAATTCCGATGGCCCCTTTGTGTGAAAATGTGTTTTATTAAATCACCAGAATATGCTCACAAATGCACATTTCTCCACGATACCAAAAGTTATAAAGAAACCATATGAAATCTAAGTAGAAAAAAAGATACACTGAACAGAGCCATAGGAAGAGAATACACACGCATCAAATCAGAGGCAATAGGATATCTGTAGATTTTATCAATGTATACTTTACATTTTTGAAAAACAGAATTACTTTTATTTAAAATAAATGTTCTCAAGAGCTGCTGTACAGATAACTACTACATACTTAAATTTGACAATGTATTTTCAGATACATTTGCCTACGGCTTTCCTTAGATGATGCTAGGCAGCGGAAAGATGAAGCTTGAGGGTTGTCACACACTGTATCCCTATGGAAGAGGTTCTGGAAGCACTGCTCTCAAAACACTTAAATCTGCCAATGGTGTTCTATGGAAGCCCAGCAGTCTAAGCCGCTGACTCAGGTCTATATACTGCTGCAGTATGAGTTTGAATCCAGCCAATGGCTGACAATGTGGTCCATCCATGTAGGCCTTCACATGGGCCATTCACTTTAACGTATTCATTCATTTGTAAATCAGTGATTGAATGGCAAAATGTTCGTGAATTTGCTTATTGTCATTAACTTGTTTAAAGGCTGCTCAGATTACTTCACCAAGAGTCAGTGTAATCTACATGAGATGTGGATGCCCTGTCCACCTCCACATTGAGCACTGACCAGAAGACCACATGGCATGGACTCACATTGGGTGTCAGAAGGCAGCTGTAACATATTTTCTATCTGTGCCTGAATAAATGAGAAAAGTTCACAACAGTAGTCATTAAACCCTCAGGATTTTTACATTTATTTGCAAGACAGACTTGCGAAATGGGCAATAAAAATTACATTTTTTCCAATTTCTTAAATACCATTGCAAAGTCCAGTGGCATGTGAAACACTAATCAGTTCTGCATGTCCATCCCCAGCAAAAACTTGATGTTCTGCAGAGGGGCGATGCTCTGTAGTGTTGCCACTCAGCCATTTTCTCCTGCTAAGTGCTGGCGACTCAATCCGGCAGCACCAATATTTTTTTCTAGTCACAAGACAAGGCCTTACACTTTGGACAGTGCTCGGTTTCTTTTAGAACCAGAAAGTCACAGGTCGATGCCCTCTCAGTGATGACTGGGGCCTGACTGAATGGCCGCTCCGCGGTCGGGACACCCTGGCACACGTTGTATTTCTCCAGATCCAGGAGCAGGTCTACCACCTCGGCCACAGAGGTCAGACGTGACGGGTGAGACTCATACAGTGAGTGGGTGAGGAGCAGTGGCTGGCCCTGTACACAGATCTGATAGCAGAAGCCCTGGTCGATGTGCAGAGTCGTGTCCACCATGTGGGAAAGTTTAGAGCACTGGAGCAGCTGTAACATTGGGCCCTCAACCATAATGGCAAACCAGAGTGTGGGCAGTGCAGAGCTACGCAGGGACTCCAGCAGCTTCAGTAGCGCATGGTCTTGCTCGATCCCACTTGTTCCTGCATTGGCAGCCAGACTGAAGATCTGAGTAATCTACAGAGAATAATAAGGGAAACAAAACAGAGATGCAATCAAATAAATACCAATGCACAGACCATCTACATGTTTTGTTTTATTTAGAGCGTTGTGTTTGTCATATGAGACCGCAGGTCTGTAAATACTATTAGAGAACCAAATAGTAAATCCTTTTTGTAAGATTTCCTTGCACTTGTATCTCATATAGATGCTCTCGAAACTAGTCCCTTACCATAGGTGTGACCTCCTCCACATCCGGCTCACCAGACTGAGTTTCTACAGCCTTGTCCACACTCGGCAATCCCCCATTTGTTCCAATTTGTCTGTCAGGGGCTGGCAAAGTTGTATTCTCTCCTGGGTTTCCAACATATTTCACCTGGGGTTCCATCGGATTGAAGAGTGTGCAATACTGGATAAAAGAAAAAGATAATTGCATCAATGCCTGGTTCAAAGGCAAACCGTGAGGAATGAGGACACTTACTGGTGGGAGCCTCTGAACTATATTATTATACTGTGAAACTTGACCGACGGAAAAACCATTAAAAAAGCTAAGAGAAGAGGGACTCACTGCTGGGGAACTTATTTGGCTGAGGATATCTGGACCAGCTTCCAGAAGCCCATTCTTTTTTACATTTTCCATAGTTGCTTTGTACACCTTTGAAAATAGAAATCGGTTGTTATTAATGAACACAGGTTTTTTTTCAACAGGGATTATTTCACCAGGTCATTTGACTGACATATTTTCATATACAAACACAATGTGAGAAATATTAACACTGGGGAGAGAAGGGATGACTGAGATCATTGAAACTTGGGGATAATTAGGTAACCATCTTGGCCAGATTGGAAATGTAGCAATCTGTAAAATGAGCTGTTTATCATGCAGACTCAGAACATTAGCTGACCGTTTCATTTTTATAAAGCCCTTTTTACATCAGCAGTTGTCAAAGTGTTTTTACAAAACACCCAGCCTTAAGATGTCACCCTATGCAGGAGAATGTCCCCATTCGGATTACATTTTTTAGACCAGAGTGAAAAATGTCCCCTAACAAATCCTGAATGCCACTTCCAGCATCATATTGTCTCCCATCCAGGGACCAACCAGGACTTTACCTGCTTAGCCTAAGAGGCCAGCCAGCAGTGGGACCACCAGCAGCATGCTACAGTATGCTGCTGGCGAAATGGGTCAACATCGAAGTGCCTTTTCCAAAACATGTCACAACAAGACTACAAAAAAATGCTTAAAACCTCACACAAAGGGGCAATTCGGTATTTATAATGATCCAATTATTCTTTTTAACAGAAAATGTTGTTTAGGTCCCACCGTCAACGACTAAAGCAGGCCGCCTATGGTTATGACAGATTTGTTGAGAATGTTTATTTCGACATGGACAGATTAGTAAAACAATATGACCTGTTAAGAGATGTATCTGAGGGAAACTGCCAGATTTCAAAACATTATTATTTGGGCATGAGCGCTAACGTAGAATTACAATTTCAATCAGCACATTTCTCTCCTCTCCCATTCCACTTTTCCCTAGGTCCTTAATGAAAAGAGCAAGTACTGCATCCATATACTTGGTCAAATTATATTTTGTAAACTACTCTAAGGGGGAACAATAAAATAGGTTACATGGGGTATTTTATTGTACCCAAATATAAACGTCTGAAAATTAACCGGGAGCATTAACACATTTTCAGGCTATTTTTAGAATTGTATTTTCACTGGGATATTGTGGGTTATTGTGTTTAAATAAAGCCTGAAAGTCAGATATAATTTGTTTTCATTTCAGGGTATAAGGCAATAAAAGGTGAACATTTTCTATATACAATGTACTTATGGGTTTTGAGGTTTTAAGGAATGTGATAAGTGATATTGGTAGCTGCTACAGTGGCACATTCATAAAGCACTTTGCGTGGGTACCGTTAAATTGCATTTGGAGTATATTGGGCACGGATCCACATTTGTAAACATAATAAAAAGTGCACATAAGCTATAACGCTTAAAACATTCCCACAACTTTATGCTAGCAATGACAAACAGACAGTTATGCCACAGTGAAAGCATGAGATGCAGTAACATTACCATTTATACCAGAACCAGGTCAACGAAATCAGTGCATTAGCCTACCTAATGAAAATGTCATACCAAATTCAATTGGCAGGCATAGTACAGACAGCTATCCAGCTCAATTATTTAAATCCATCAACTTACCCACATTAGTCCCAGAGTTAATAGATCCCTACAGAATAGTTTACCTAATAGCCTTCTACTGCCACTGCTCCACAGGCTCTGTGGGCCATGAAACATTCATTTGCATGATAGGGTTTGCTTTTTAAGTCAATAGTGGCTGAACCAGAGTAGGGTAGTTTATTTTGATTAGACAGTAGATTGGCAATGGCAGACTTATACGTGTGATATTTGTACTTGAGATTTTAAATCGAAACACATGCAAACTGCTGTTTTTTGAGCTACTCATAAATGGGCTGCGCGCTATCAGTAGCTTGTAATATACTTGTTGGAGAGTCAGGAATAAAAAATGACAAGGTTTGGTAATTCTGTTTTTATTTGCTCTGTGTGCAAGATCATCAAAAGCAATAATGAGGTGGGAAGACGTTATGCTGTTTCATACAAAAACAAACCGATACAAAACATAATTCTGCTAGGTTAGCCCATTTCAGAGTGGTGGTTTAAAATTTTGGTCAACCTACGAAACATGCTCATTACCATTATCAGCAAGTGAGAGTGATTGAACATGCACCCAGACAAACAATCAAACATACATGATGAAAATGAATTGCCAGTACAAGCCAAGTGTACACAGGAGTGGAGTAATGCCCGCTTTTCAAAATTCAAAGAGCACAACCTTACTTCACACAGGAAGTGTGCAGCTAAGATTATTTCACACAGGAAGTGAACATCCCTGCAGCTAACACAGATTATTGCAGCCCACCTGCTGATCAGCCCTCCCAAGTGGTTCCAAGTTACCCTGCTCCTCTGAAGACTTCACAGCTTCACAGTTGAAACTCTCAACTACAACAAGACCATGGTGCATGCCTACAGAAGGCAAGCCTCTCCCTGCATTCAGGCCATGACCTACCTCCCTGTATACTGCAACAGCTGCACCTTTACGCTAGGACAGAAGAATCCCTCACACTAGTGGTCAAGCATGGTGTTGGTAATGTTATGGTTTGGGGATGTTTTAACGCATATGAATCTGACACCATGCTTTCATAAATTTGGCTCGGTATCAGATAATTCTACACAAGAATATCAGACCAACCATCCGTAAGCTGAATTGTGAGCTGGGTCATGCAGCGAGGTAACTATTGTTTTTGCATTTTTTTGTTAATCTTTTAAACAACCACTTGGGTTAGAATGCTTGCAAAATAAATGATTATCAGGGAGAGTTGGGACTTATGAAGCAGCGAGCATCTTGAGCAGAACAGTTTCATTTTAACACCTGCCAAACCAGACACGTATTGAAGGTGGCTAGCAGTGTGGATAAAATCATTTTTACAACACTCATGTGAACGTGTATTTGGGTTCCTTCTATTTTATTATTTGCGTTCGTTTACATGTGGTATATAATCCAATTTATGATGATAATATGATGGCTGCATTTGCCCCCATATCTCAATTTTCTCCATGGAAGACAAATGAAACATTTGAATTGGGACAATTAGATGTGCAGCGTCTAGGCCAAATATAACCAGGCTAATTACAATTACGACCATATGACATAAATCTCAGTGCAACATCATGGAAAAATCCAGCCAGTCATATTTGAGCATGAAAAAATAGTGTTCTAGTGCGGGGCTGTAAGCTGGAGTACATTTGAATACCAACCTGCACCGTGGGTAGGTGATTCCTGAAGTTTCCATCCTGGGGTTTGCTACTGCTGGGAGGCAGGGGGCGCCAATGAGACTATAACAATATCAGACAGTGCCAGTTGGACCACATGATTTTACAGACTTGGTAAAAGCAAAAATAAAGTAATGTCAGGGAAGGACCAAACAACGTTAACGGACTTTATAATGCAGAACTCACAGTATCCATGGAGCGATCATCCTCTTCATCTTGCAGCAGGTCATCATCATCATCATCTTCTTCATCATCATCTTCATCGAAATCCAAGTCAACATCCAGCTGCTGTGTTTTACTTCTCTTTGGGTTTGTCTTGCGACTGTATGTAAAGTGAGGTCTAGGCCTGCCAAGCTGCACCCACCCCTCTTGGGACCCAAAATCAGTCTGACCCAACTGAAAGGGCAATAAGTGTCTCTGTCAAACACATACATACACATAAGAGCACCATTGAAAATGTTGTTAGGAGTCCATTCATGGCTTGACAATGAGTGTGGCCCTTGATAAATTCCAAACAGGGGCGAATTTTAACAATATTCCCAATAACAGGTCTCTACATTCTCATACGATTGACAATATAGAGCAGGTAAGTCATCAACCCTCACCATGGCCTGTCTCTGACACTGCCGGAGACGGCATTTCTGTCTCTTCTTATTGCTGCCCCCAAACTTTGGTTTGTCTATGCAGAAATCACAAGTGCCACAGTCTGTTCTACTGTTACATGCTTCACAGTTCCCACAGGAGCGACGCTTGCGTTTCCTGACCCAAGCCTGGAATACAGAATTATGAGAAAATATAATGAAATGAATGTGATTATTTCAATAGATAATTTTTAAGGGGGTCTTATATTACTTCTTATTTGAAGCATTACTCACCTCATAATCAGCATCATCACCATCAAACTCTTCATCGTCATCTTCTATATCAACATTCACAGAGAAGTCCTCAGGATCGCTGTACTGTGGTGTTATACTCTTTGGAAATATGGAAAGTGATTTGTTCTACCCCTACATTTAAAAGGTCTATATTTAATTAAATAAATTATTTTATTGTAAAGCCTGTATGGGCATTATTAGAAATGGCTCATTGTTACCTGCAATTCTCGGCTGTCAACCTGCAAAAAAAAAATATTCAGATTTTTTCAAAATTGAAAATAGAAAATGTTAGTCAAATCTCAGTGTTGACATCTGGATATTGATTATCTATAATGAGTAAGCAAAATAAGGAGACATAATATACACACAGTTGAAATCGGAGGTTTACATACACCTTAGCCAAATACATTTAAACTCAGGTGTTCACAAAAATCAGGATCACCACTTTTTTTTTAAATTTGAAATGTCAGACTAATAGCACATAGAGAATGATTCATTTCAGCTTTTATTTATTTAGTTACATTCACAGTGGGTCAGAAATGTACATACACTCAATTGGCAATAGGTAGCATTGCCATTCAATTGCCTAACTTGGGTCATACATTTCGGGTAGCCTTCCACAAGCATCTCACAATACGCTGGGTGAATATTCGCCCACTCCTCCAGACAGAATTGGTGTAACTGAGTCAGGCTCCTAGGCCTCCTTGCTTTCATGTGCTTTTTCAGCTCTGACCACAAATTATCTATAGGACTGAGGTTAGGGCCAGATGATGGCCACTTAGCTGATTTTAGATTTTGCCTTGAAATATATCCACAGGCACACCTCCAATATACAAATAATTATGTAAATTAGCCTATCACAAGCTTCTAAAGCCATTCTAAAGATATCATTTTCTGGAGGTTTCCAAGCTGTCTAACAGCAAAGTCAACTTAGAAGAGGTAAATTTCTGAACCACTGGAATTGTGATACAGTAAATTAGAAGTTAAACAATCTGTCTGTAAACAACGGTTGTAAAAATACCTTGTGTCATGCACAAAGTGGATGTCCTAACCGACTTTGTAGACCCCTGAAGTGTATGTAAATCCCTGATTTTAACTATACAGTTCATATACCTACATTTATATTTGTATTATTGTTCAGACGACCAATAGGATAACCCCAGTAATGGGATTCTAGTAAATTACCTTAATATTCATCATGGCATGGGAATTAAACCTTTGATGACCATCGGGTTCATGCTGAAATAAACAGAAATAAACAATCAAAATATGATAGCAATAATTTTTACCATCTCTTTCTTTCTTCCGTCTTTTTGTACCTTGCGGATAGGACATAAACATTTGCGTTTCCGACAGCGGACAGGATTTCTAGAGTCAGGGTTCAGCGCTTTTTTGCAGTTGGCACAGCTCCCACAATCCTCTGTGGTAAGGCAAGCCCTACAGTTACCACAAGGAATCCACTACAACAGACAAGAAATTCCAGAGTTAGGGTAATACCCTCCATTCAGACCAATACTGACAAATTAGTGTTCAAGTATGGCAAACTGAACAAAGTGAAGGGAAACAGTCCAAAACACAAAACTGGAACAGGTAGTGAACAAAGAAATTGAAGAATAGGCTTATTAGTTAAGGAACATTAGTTTACCTTTCTGAAACGTCGATAAACTGGATTCTTGGCTATAGCTGGATTTTGGGCTACATGAAAGATAAATCAGGTTAATCTCAAACTGACTTACTAAACAAAACTGGCACATTTACAAAACTAAACTAAACTTCAAAATATTTAAATTAAATTAAGAAATGTGTGCAATTGCCATAAAATACATTAATCAGATTTCCATGAAGGTGATGACATACCCCTGCATTTGGGACAACAGGGTTTCTTCATGTGCCTTTCAAACTCAAAGCCTGTGTAGGAATTACCACAAATGGCACAGATGCTGAAATAGAGAGTATTTAGAGAAACTAGTTACCAAAGGTTCCAAATGTTAAATAATCCTCAAGATAACATCTAGCCCTACTCTAATCTATTTTTGTTCATTGTACAAACATACACAAACCTGTTGCCTCAGAAAAAGACTCAAATGCCTGGGAAAGGCAAAAGGGTGGTGACCTTGCTATGCGGTCTAAGATTTTACCCAAAAAAGGGTTTTTCAACCAGCAATATACACCCACTTGACATATTCACAGATAACAGAAAAATTACAATTTAGAATTATATCCCGATTTTAACCTCTGAGCCTGCTCTCATTTTCTAAGACATCACATTAATCATGAAATGAACACCAACTAAATTATGGAAACTAATGAAATTAATGAAGTACAGCCACATCTGTAAATACCATAACTGGACACTGACAAGTTTTGTTATTTTAACAGCTGGTTCATAGCAGTTGATACAGGGCTCAACACAGAGCAAGTCTATCACTTTTTAGCAACATTAAAATGACCTTAAGTGTGTGTATATGCAAGCTAAGATCTACAGTATAATAAAAATGCTATGGCTGTTTTCAAAGTAATCCTACAATTTTGTTGAACAGCCGGACTCTGAGTATTATAATTATCAAACCATGTGAGGCAGTTGCAGACACTGATGCTTATTGGTAAATGGAGCAATGAAAGATGCATTTTCAGAGGCCCTGCAAAACTTTCTTCACATGCTTGAGGATTTTTCATTGAAAGTTTGAATTCAAACATTTGCACGCAAAGACCATAGATGATTACACTGGTCAAATTCAAGCTAGTAAGTGACACAGGGAAGAAATGTATTTCACAGACAAGTGGGCCCTTGAGTGTAATCTCCAACCCCTAAAAGGGCAGCAACTTTTTTGTTCAATTTGCTATTTTAATTTCCATCTGCTGCAACCCTGCTGAACTCTGTGACTTTCCATCACTAACCTTGCCCACCATTTGTACTACTGGACTCTGTCACTGCCTTACAAGTCTGATAAGATTTTTCAGTTAATGAGTCTTTGCTGTTATCCCTGTATTTCATTTCCACATTCCGACTTGCACATTAAACTTAAACTTGCACCGTTAACTTGCCCTCTTTGCACATTTAGAACTACCAATGTACTTGCATTTTCAATTGTTACATACACATTTCTACCTCAGGAACCTAAATTGCTACTATACCCACATTTCAGTGGCACGTGCTACCCTAGTCCTTCAATTTGTCTCCATTGCAAATTCAGAATGCCACCGGGAATCGCCACAACTATTTATCTGACTTGTACATACATTATACTTAATACCTGTAGAGTTTCTGTAAATGTTCCAATGCACATTAAGAATTGCCATATATAATGCATTTGCATTAATTGCAGGCCTAAACATTCCATTTGTACATACATACATACATGCACTTATTACTTTTTTTTGGAACTCCTGCAATTGCACTTCTGGTAAGATGCAAACAGCATTTCAATGTACTGTACAATGACAATAAAGCCGAATAAAAAAATGTTTGTGTAAAAAAGTTACTTGGAGCAATATACCATGTTGCTTCCTACTGGTTATAAATAATTTAAAAAACACTTCTGTCAATTGACTCTTCTTAGACACTTAGTCACTAGTTACTAAGTCAACAGGGCACACAAACAAGCTTTCTTAAACACAATTCCTATGTTGTTGTCGTTTCAGGTTACAAACCAATGTGAATTGGTTACTTGATTTAGTGCCAAAATTGTCTGGCATTTGTAACTGTTCATAATTCCCTTTACCCTGACTAAGGCCCCGGTTCCAGCTGAAGAAAAACAGCCCAAAAGCATGATGCTGCCACCACCATGCTTCATTGGTTTCATCAGACTATAACACATTTCCCCACATGCTTTTGGGAGACTTGATGTTTGTTTTTGCAAACTTTAGACAGGCTTGGATGTTTTTCTTTGTAAGAAAAGGCTTCAGTCTTGCCACCCTACCCCATAGCCCATTCATATGAAGAATACGGGAGATTGTTGTCACATGTAGCACACAGCCAGTACTTCCCAGAAATTCCTGCAGCTCCTTTAATGTTGCTGTAGGCCTCTTGGAAGCATACCAGACTAGTTCTTATGCAACCAGGTTATTGTGAGGTTTATATTTTTCATTTACAACCCTCAAATATTTCAGTTTGTTTTTCAATTAAACTGTTCACATAGGTCACATTAAGTGGGAAAAGTTCTGATATTATTGACCTGTCTCATTCTTTTACATTATAAAAACCTGGCATTTTAACAGGGGTGTGTAGACTTTTTATATCCACTGTAGTATATGATTGAATTCATGTTCATACTCAACAAATCCTTCAGTGTCATCATATATACACTTCACAGAGTATGATAGGAAGTTAATGGCTTGATTGTATCAAGCAGTATCACTGAATGGATTCATCTGCAATGACCATTCATAGTTTCTCCAGCCATTCAAGTTTTTCCTTTAATTTGTGACCTAAGTGTGTGTCTAATAAAAATATGGTGTTATTGTAAAAATTCTGAGTTGTCTCATGTGACTCAAAAATGTGCATTTCTCCATTTCACTGGTAGAAGCAGTAATTGTTTGGCAATCTCAAAAAGAATAGCTAGTGAGCAGTAGATGAAAAGAAAAAAGAAAAAGAACCAGGTAAGCCTAGTTCTGCAAGCCCGCAATTAGAACAGATGCGGGCCGGGCTGGATTTGAGCTGCGGTTTACAATGTGACACACTGTGTCATTAACTACTACGCTATTTAAACAGCGATATGTGTAGAGATGTGTTGTCTGTTTACTTCTTGTATTGTCAAACCAATTAGTCGAAAATCCACGGTGGTCAAAACTAGTTCCATACATTGGTTAACATCCAAATCAACAACAGGATCACTACACTACATTCAACATGTTTAATTAGAGAGATTACTATAGATGGCTAGCTATCCTTGTCAGTGCAGATCATCCAGAGCAATACAACCATCAACAGTTATACTTTAGGCTTACTATAATGTTGCTGCTGAAGCTTGCTGCCAGCAAAGTTGTAGTCTATCCTGAACAAATCCTAATGCCTAATTTACTTGGTCTGTGGCGAGGATTTTACCCTGGTCGCATACGTGACAGTCCGCACCTGTAACCACTATGCTATTTAACGATTTGCTCACATCATAAACACATTTAAAATAATAAAGTTTTTGCTCTTCCAACTATTGTTTTGTGACCTAAACTCGAGGATGAACAGCAAATTTGACAATGAAAGTAGTGATATTGATACCAACACTTCCAGATTTCCAAAATCCAGATTTGTTTAAATCTCCAGCTTGGCTGCATTTTGGCATCCCAGTAGACTACAACTTTGTTTCCCAAATTTAAGCAGCCCTTGACATTTGTCTAATCAGTCAAAATAAACTACAACAGCAATGGATGTGTGTATTGCTGCAAATATGCATACACACATTGTGCTTGAGAATAGAGGGTTTCAGCACCATGTTATGAATGTCCCTTTCCTACCCATTTCAAAAACCGGTATCAACGCTGTTTAAAACAATGTTTGTGCCATGTTTACATATTGCAATTCATTTTAGACTGGGCCTTCGTCGGGCATTATATTATTTATCCTAGATTAGTGATGCATCTATTGCCAAATTTACAAAATAATATCTTCTGTAAGGCAATAGATTTTTACGCAAATGTCTAATTTTCACTTTAAGGCCAAAAAAGCTGTACAAATAAAATAACAAAATTTCATCCCTGAACATGAGATGTATGCATACTTTCACTAGGCACTGTAAACCATGAGTATGACTGAGGACTAAATTAAAGGAATAGCTCCTACCCTGAGTTGTTTCTTGAAGAGCCCTGAAGTCATTTTTCACAACAACCCATTATTCACCTCAGTCCTGCCTGACATTAGCATTATAAGCATTTTCCAAATTCATGAATTGAAACTGTGCGTCCCGAGGTACAAAAGCTGCGATCAAGCGGAAACCTACTCCAAAACACTTTCAACTAAGACTAGTAGGGTTGTTTATCTCAAAGAACCTGTCAATGATGCATTACACAGAATAATGCATTAATTTCCGCTTCATAATTTTAATTATCAACTGAACTGGTACTTCCTATGTTTACAGGTCAGTTTTGTTCACAATGGCATCAATCCATCATTTTCCAAATTTAAGCAAAACTTCATTGGCCTCATGTTTCCACGGTGAAATGACCAGTGATAATATTAGCTAATTTAACTCACCAAAAGCATGGCTCTGAACCAGCGCTCCCATTGACAGTCACCGAAAGAGAAGATGCCTGGTTCCAGGGCAGTTTAGTTGCTTTGTGCTTAATACTGTCTACTTCTTGAGCGGCAGAGACATAACCTGTCTGTGTGAGGGAGGAGTTTGGTCTTGAAGGAGTGGTTTGTTGGAGGTGGGGGGTTCTGCTGGGCGTGGTTGTGGCGCTACGACTCTGAGGAGTCAGTCTGTGACGGGAGTCAGGACTGTCTGCCCGGTCCCCTTTTTCCATCACACTGGACTCTGAGGAAAACCCGCAGTCCACTGATGGAGAACGATCCGTCTGTACGTTCTAAAAGACCATGGTTGTGGGAGAGAAGATAACAAGTTTACTTTTTGAATTCTTTGAATGAAAAAGCATAACTTCATGAGTTCTGAGCCTTTTTGATTACCTTCCTTCTTCCACGCAGAGGCTTGGGTTGTCCAGCACCACGAAACACCCCGGCTTTGTAATCAAACATTGTCATATCCAGAGTGCCTGCCAGGACTTTGGAAAGCTCAACTCTACTTCTCACACGTTCATTACTTGGACTTCAGGGAAAAGAGAGAGATGGAATTTGATCCATGTGACATGAGTAGTTTGTAAAATAACAAACATTTAATGCTGACATTAAAACGCATGCAATACTGTGAGCATGAATAATTAAGTCAGTTGTTTCTAATATATTTTTTTAGCTAAAGGCAGCTTAAGTAAACCAGCATTAGTAAATAACAATGAACATCCGGTCATGAGACAGCATGGTTAAGAATGATTAGGAAATAAACTAAAAATTGTGTTTTGCCAAAATGTTTTCACCTCATGTAATAAACGTCACTCTGGCCCACACTAGAGCCCGAACGCCGAACAACTGCTTTGCGTTTCCACCCAACTCCAAGAGCAGGCCAGTCCTCCCAGCCCTCCTCTACCGAAATTTTTTTCTTCCGTCTATAAACAGAAAACCTAGCATGAAGAGAAAAAAATATACAAAAAAATACTGAATGGCTACTTTGTATAGTTTGGCTGGCTATTTATTTGCTACAATGAGGAAATGTCTGTATTTTCTTCATACAAGAAATCTGGAATAATCTTGTCATTAAACATTGATACAACAACAGCCAAAGCAAGCGTCATATCTCACTAAACCTACAGGTTGTTGTTGTTCTTCATGTTCCTCTCACTGCCTGCTGCACTGCCACTCCTTTCGCTCCCTGCAACACTCTCCTCTTCGGCATCCTTTGTACCATTCACGCGCTGCTCGCCGGTTGACAAGTCCCAGCCCTGGGTGTCATCCTCATAATCGTCATCCTCCAGGGGTTCGAACCAGTCTACAGGGGCCTCGTCAGCAGCGGCCCCGGGGGCCTTCCCTGTCTGCCCATTGCCTGTCAGAGGAGCCGACGGGGCGTTGCCCTGGAAGTCAAGGCTGTCGGAGGGAGCGGAGGTATCCGATGATGGAGCCTCAGAGGTCTCCTTCCCACCGTCCCCAACCTCAGTCCGTTCCTCATCTTCAGTAAGTGCCTTATTTGTGGGTTTGAGCACCTCTTCGTCTACCTCCATATTGTCCTCCACTGGCCCTCTTACTGAAGCTGGGTTTTCCAGCAGTCCTTCATTCATCTCTGGGATTTTATACAAACAAAGCCATAGGGACTAAAAGGTACTTGAAAACGTGTGTTTATGAAAAGTATACACATACGTTGGGTTCACACCTCCCAGACTTGTTAACATCCAGTGGTGAAAGTACAACAGTGGCTTTTCTGTAACGTTAGGGTATGTGCACTCATTCCAGTAGGGCTGTCTGCAACCTTTAGTCTTCTCCTTAATGTACAAAGACCTAGTAATGAGACACATTTGAAATAGATTACATAACACGTTATACAGATGTTTAAGTGTTTCAAATGTCACAGTTAAATCCAGAATAAATACATCCATAATGCAATTTCCATTAGTAAGCTCAGTAAGCTGAGCAGGACAAGATGAGATGGTTCAGACAACTCAAACAACTGACTTGAATTGTGATGCGAGACCAGTAGTCTGATAGCTTAATGACTTAAATGTAAATCTCCTGACTGCCTTATCCAGAGTGACTTACAGAAGTCTCTTCAGAAAGTTCTAAGCAAGGTGAATTAATTATAGATGTTCTTCAAAATAATTAATAATGTATTATATAATGTTCACTATTGTGGAATTCCTTTTTGTCTGTATTCTGTGATTGTGTGTAAATACCACTAGAATCTCCTAACATCCAAGCAATAAGGCAAGATGGAGCATGGTATGCGATATGGCCATACCAAAGCTGAGGACGGTTCGTAACAACAACACAGATCTTTGGGATTCAGCTGTTAGCCTCAGAATGTGGCCTACCAGCTGTAATTCCTTTAAAGATTACTATCATTTACTATAATCACGATGTTCCCCTGGGGACTTGTTTTTGTGAATAAACATAGTACACTGAAAATCCGCTGCCTGACCAGTTCAATCAACAGAAGGAAACAGTCCACAGAAACAAGACAAAAAAGCTTCACTACCCAGATATTTTTGAAGAACATTCTGTATTTGGTTAGAGGAATGACATTAGGATTGATCCGTGGTCGACTGTTTAAGAGACGGTTTAGAATAGTACTCCCAAGTGTAATTCTAAATTGATTAAATAAAATATTAAATAGGTAACTTACAGCATTAACAGGCTACCTATTATACATATCTTGTATATGTTTAAAACAGAACCCGTGCATCTCCTTAACCAATCATTAGCAGTGTCGTGCAAACTCAGAGTAATGACCAGAAAAAGGACATTGTACATAAACAGTTTGTCAAACTAGAGTTTGCATGGCCATGTAAGGTAAGACACATGGCTACACTGATCAGGAATTGTGCTTTTGTGTGCGCGTGCGTGCGTGCGTGCGTGTGCTTGCAGGTGACCAACAGAAACTTTAGGAATGTAACTACAGAATCTGTAAAGCATCCAATTTTATTACCTTGATGTACAGCCACCAATTTAAAAATAACATGGGTCCTAGAGTGAGTTGGGATTTCATTATTCAGTGCACCTTTAAAGTACCAGACATACGCAGTGCTAGAGGTATTACTCAAACCATCTGAACTTCCAAAGCATGGAGAGGAGCAGCCCAACATCTATGCATTTACAAATTATTTGCTATAGAGTTACAATACACCAATCTTGAACTTTTCCTACCTTTTGAATTGTTCTTCCAACTATATGCCGCCCAGTCTTATCCCAACCAAGCTAGAAAAAAGTTCCTTCTGCCCATCCAAACCAAATTATTCTGCTTTTCCCAAAAAATTGTCAAACTAGAAAGTCCCATAGGTCAATGTGTGAAAGCATTCACCTGTCTCCCTGGGTTAGCTCTGCAGATGGCCTGGCCGCCTGAGGGAGTCCATAGAGTGTGATGAAGAAGGAACGCCCAATATGCATCACCCACAAGGACCAAACCTAGACTGAGATGTTCAACCTACTGCTATAAAAGAGCACTTTCGACATCTGCAGCACTTAGGAAAGCAGTCTTTAACATTACAATCTCTAGTAATGTGTTGGCCTACAGAGTAAATATGCAGCTCGGGAAAAAATTATGAGACCACTCCTAATTTATCTTATATCAGCATCTCTACATGTATGGCAGCCATTCCAATCAAGGGTTTGTTAAATTCCAACACAGGCACACCAGATTTTACTTAATGAGGTACTGATTAGGTGATTACCTGAACCAAATCATATTTTATAAGGAAAAGTATTAAAGCCACTGGTGTGGTCATCACTATCCTCTAGCCATTGGACCAGCTGGATGGCAATAACAGTGCAAGTAGTAACTTAAATTAAAGACAAGAGTTGAAAAGAAAAGCTTTGAGTGAGGAAAAGAACAGTTCAATTCTGGCTTTACTGGAACAGGGATACAGTGAGCGTCAGGTTAGGATGACAATTGACCTACAAAAAGAAGGGCAAACAGCAGCTGGGGTTAAGTGCACAGCAAGGACAGTTCAAAACAGGCTCCTAGAGGCAGGGCTGAAGCTGTGATTGGTGATGATCTGGGGATGCTTCAGCGAGGCTGGAATTGGGCAGATTTGTCTTTGTGAAGGACGCATGAATCAAGCCAAGTCCAAGGTTATCCTGGATGAACACCTGCTCCCTCCTGCTCTGACAAAGTTCCCCAACTCTGAGAATAGTTTCCAGCAGGACAATGCTCCATGCCACACAGCCAGGTCAAGGTGTGGTTGGAGGACTACCAGGTCATGGCCAGCCCAATCTCCAGACCTGAACCCCATTGAAAACCTCTGGAATTTGATCAAGCGGAAGATGAATGGTCAAAAGCCATCAAACAAAGCCGAGCTACTTAAATTACTGTACCAAGGGTGGAATAAAAATACCCAGCAGCAATGTGACAGATTGGTGGAGAGCAAGCCAAGACGCATGAAAGCCGTGATTAAAAAGCAGGCTTATTCCATCAAATATTGATTTCTCAACCCTTCCTAAGTTAAAACATTAGTATTTTGTTGTTGAAGAGTGCATATGAATGTTTCCATTGAATTATTTGAGTTCTGAAAACCATGTAACTTTTTTGGTTATTTTGACCTGCAGTTATTTTCTACAAATGGATACTCTAAATGATAATATTATTATTTGGAATTTGGAAGTCAGTCGTTTAGAATAAAACAAAAATGTTAATTTTACTATAAAACCATAGAAACTGATAATTTTGCAGTGGTCCCTTAATGAGGAATCCATTACCACTTTCCAGGACTGCTTTGAAAAAAACAATGGCAGATGTTTTGCGTTGCAGCTGATGGGAACATTGATGAATACACAGACTGTCTCAGAATATATCTAAGTGCATTGATTATGTCATCCAGGGGGAAAATAATCAGACTTTCCACACCACAAGCCCTAGGTTAATGGTAATGTCTGTGCAATGCTATGGTACGATCCTCAGCCCATAATTTGGGACCTGGAGGCTTTGAGAAGGTCCAGATGTCCTACGGGAAGGCCATCTGAAGACTATAGGGATAAGCTGGAATCAAACTACCACAACTCTGACCCAGATGCATGTGGCATAGACTGCAACACATCAGACTGTAAAGGGAGAAACAGCAATGATACCCAGCCTGCCGCCTCCCTCCCCAAGGAGCTCAACTCCTATGCTTTGTTTAAGGCAACCAACGCCATTCTTACGGGAAGGGTTACTGAGGACCAGCAAGACTGCACTCTGTCCCTAACCATGGCTGACATGAGAAGAGCTTTTAAAAGAATGAACCCTCGGAGGTCACAGGGCCAGATGGCATTCCAGGCCGTTTCCTCAGGGGGTGTGACGACCAGTCAATGGAGGTTTTCACCTCTATATTCAACCTCTCCCTGTCTGCAGTCCCCACCTGCTTCAAACAGACCACCATTATCCCTGTACTGAAGAAACATTCCATCCCCTGCCTGAATGTTTACCGCCCTGTAGCACTGACCTTCACCATCATGAAGTGTGTTGAGTGTCTGGTCAAAACCCATATATGCCCCACCGTTCCTGACACCTTGACCATTACAATTTGCATGCCACACCTACAGACAATGCCATTGCACTGACGACACACCGTACACTCTCCCACCTGGAAAAAGGCAACACATACATGAAGATGCTGTTCGTGGGCTACAGCTCTTCATTCAACACTTTAGTGCCTGCTAAGCTTGTTCCTGAGCTCAGGACCCTGGGAATCAACACCTCCCTCTGCAGTTAGATCCAGGACTTCCTGATGGGCTGATCCCAGGGGGTAGAGAATGGGCAACCTGACTTCCTCTGCACTGACCCTGGGCACTGGAGCCCCAGAGGGCTGCATACTCAGTCCCCACCTGTACTCCCTGTTCACACAACAGCGTGGCCACCCAAGGCTCCAACGTAATTTTGCGGACAACACAACCACCCTGGGTCTTATCTCCAACAATCATGAGACCGCTTACACAGAGGAGGTAGGGGACAGGACAACAACCTCCCATTTTCCAAAACACATAGATGGAACTGTTCATCCGACTGATAACCTCACCTGGTCCAGGCAAACAGACTCAGCAGTGAAAACTGCCCAAAAGTTTGGCATGTCTACAAAAACTCCCACCACCTTCTAAAGGTGCACAATAAAGAGTCTCCTCTCAGGCTGCATTACTGTGTGGTACAGAAGCTTCGCTGCTGCTGATCCTAAGGCCCTCCAGTGGGTGGTGAAGTCCGCAGAGCGAGTCAACAGCTGCCATCTCTCCTCTGTGCAAGCCATCTACCATACACAATGCCTTAGGCAAGCACGGAACATCATCAAAGACTATAGCCACCCTGGCTATGGTCTCTACACACGCTACCGGAGCATCAGGGCACACACTTACTGAGTCACAGTTGTTTTACTCAGGCCATAAGTCCTCTCAACCAGAAACACTGATATACGATAATATTGATCACATCAACATTCCAAATGCTCTGATGTCTATCTATGTACAATTCAGAGGCATACTACACTTATAATATTCAATATTTCAACCCATATTGTTTATATTCCCCATAATACACATTTTAAAATTGCTGCTAGTTTACATCATGTATATTTTTGCTTATATTCTAACTGTATGTCGTGTGCCATGTCACAAGAATTTCATTGTTCGAAATTACGCGGTGTTATTCGGTGCATTTGAAAAATAGACTTTGACATATCTGCAAGGTGATAAAAACTATTTTAAGTAACATTTGGTACAGTCAATAGCTAACGGTTGCTAGAGAATGTTTATACACTGCGATTGTTCTGAAAGGATGTAATATAGGTTAACGTTACTATATTTACACACCTAAGCTAGCTAACTACTGTAATGTATGCTATTTTTGTTCTTAGCCGGTAGGTTAGCTAGCTGGTTAAAAACAGCTAGCGGTCTCCCATTCAGTAATATATGGTACCCATATTTTACTGAATTTGTTGAATAGTTACGTTCACCCTACAATAAAAACACTTAATTTCAACTTGTTCTTCCATGTATCCATTCACCAAGATGGAATATGCTACTTTTCTTTAAAGCTGTCAATATCCGATATATCGACATCCTCATAATGTTAACGATAACGTTAGCTGGCTACGTGTTTACCAAAAAGCGAAGTTACATTTCTAAAATGTGTATATTATTACACACATCACGACCACGATGGTATCAACTTCATTGAAATGCATATGTAAATTTCACCCTAACCTTCTAAACAGCACATCAAAAGCATAATGTTAACGTTAAATACTTGGGATGGTAAGCTAGCTAACTTGCTAGTTCAGCCGCTGCTAGCGGAAGCATTGTAACGTCACGTCTTTAGCCATTAGCTTACCAGCTTGCTTTCTGAATTAGACACAACAACATTTACTTTGCTAAGCTATTTGATTTGTAAATAGAGTCATCCCGTTAACAAACCATTTGAACAGCCTGTTTCAAGAGAAATACTAGGGGTGAAAGGAAACTACGACAAAACAAATCAATGTGATATATATATTTTTTAAACAGCATTAAATATCGAAAACTTACCATTTACCGTTTAAGATCCGGAAATCACCTAAAACATAACCGGAAACACAAAACGAAAACACTAATCTCCTTCGCGGCTAGTAAGAACACACCTCTTGTCCACCCTAACCGTACCTATTTACCTGCCATGTTTATTATCCTCACTTATGGATAACTACAAATAGTCAAATCTGATGATTTTACTCAACCAGTGAAAACACGACACTTAGCCTAGATTTGACGAATATCTGTGAGCTGATGCCATTTCAAATGGATTTAGTTCTCAACTTAAATGTAATACATTTTATTGTGGCCGACGCCATTTAAAATATACAACTTTTTAACATTTTAAGCATTATTAATACAGTAGAGAAAGTGTGTACAATAGGAGAGTGTTTGTGCTGGTATAGCAGTATGCCGACATCTAACCGTCCTGAAATGGTATCTGCGTACCAGAGGGCCACACCTTCCACCATTTTGAAGTCTTAGTGCCAACTTCACAGGCTGATCCCTTCTGGTCCAGTTGAAGTACAACCAGGCCAGGAAGGATCGATCAATTAATTAGTCTGGCAAAGAAATTGACTCAATGTCTATACTCTCACAGGTGTAATTAAACAGATACAATATTTACCTACATTTGTGGGCCACCTTATTTTGAAGTAAGACATGCTCTTAAATATAATTCACTGTGGGAGTTCTAAACTAGATGGTTTAAATCAGTGTGGGAGGGGTCATGTTGTCAACAAGGCTGAATGGCACACGTCATATGGAGAGTTCCACTCTGCTGCCGCACAAATCCCACCCACAGTAGGGTGACTAGACATCCCGGTTTGCCTAGGATTGTCCCGGTTTAAGATGGGTGTCCCAGGTCATGACAAATATTTGTAAAACACTAAAATGTCCCGGGTTTTCGATATTCACTACTAAATTGTCCTGTTTTTCAACACAATTAAAATAATAATAGTACTGTAATGTTTCTACATACGAGTTGGAGCCAAACCAACGAATGGTAGAACTGCTTAGCAAAGCAACAATTCTCATCGAAGCTGAAGGGAGCAGAAAAAACACAGGACAGTAAATACAGTAACAGTAGCCCCCCTTACAATGCTACAGTTCTGGGGTTAATTCCCAAGTGGTGCCAGAGTTAATAATTTCGAAAACAGTACAGTAGTAGTAGTAGAAAATGATCACTAGTTATATAGACAAGATAAATCACAACCTCTGGAAACGTTGAGTTTTTCTGACATAGTTGGACATATGGATATGTTATCTTCACTTCAACGCTATAGACAGATGAGGGTAATCTCTTAAGTGGAAAAAGTACAGAGTACAAATATTCAACTGGGATCGGCTGTATTCACCGCTTTAGGGAAGTATCTAATTACAATATAAGTAGCCTGGTAAAGTGAGTTCAAAACTAACCAGTGATCAATAAAATAAAAAGGATACGTGTAAATGTCCATTTAATGTCACTAGTTAGTTATGAATTCTATTTCTGTGGTCATTAAGCTCAAACTTAGGAACTGCGCAAAACTGGTGAACACAGCGAATACTTTTACCTTTTCCACCTCTGGGTAATCTACATTCCCAAATGACACCAAAAAATTATACTGCATTTTCATCATGCTGAAAAAGTAAGTACACCCTCTAGCTTCAATAGCTGGTGTTGCATCTTTTGGCTGAAATAATTTCATGGAGCCGTTTCCTGTAACAGCTTCAACACCCACAGCAGTTCAATTGGACTGAGATCTGTGCTTTGACTGAACTGTTCCGTAATCCTCCATTTCTTCTTTTGAGCCTTTCTGTTGTAGCTTTGCTTGTGTGATTTGGGTCATTGTCCTTTCGCAAGATCCTAGTTTGTCTTAATTTCAGCTTTTTGATAGTTAGCTTCACATTCTCCTCAAGAATTTTCTGGTACAATATGACATTCATTGTTGACTCAATGATGGCATGTTGGCCATCCCCTGAAAAAAATCAACCCCAAACCATAATCTCACTGGTACCGTGTATTTCGGGTGGTATTAGTTTCATCCCTTCAAAGGCAGTGTTTAATTTTCAGCAAATATGGTGCCTGGCACTGTGGCCTAACAACTTCACCTTCGACCCATTTGTCCAGAGCTTATTGTTCCAGTAGATTGTCTTTATGCAGGTGCTGTTTGGCAAATGTAATTCGTGTCTTGATAAAACATTTTTTACCAGAGTAGAAGCGTCTTCCTTCCTGATGTCACATGTTGGCCAAGTTTCCTGTAATTTCTTTCTCACGCACATTGATTGTGTAGAGGCCTATAGATCTCTTAATATTACCCTGGGGATTTTGGAGACTCCTATGAGCATCTTTGGTCAGTTTGTAGGCAGAATTTGGTAGGTCTGTAGTTGGGTACATAAAGTGAGCTAGGAAGTCTAGATGTTCTCAATGTTTTAGATTGAACATAATGTACGTTTTGTGGCAGTAATTTTAGTTGAGAACATGCTTGCATTCCCGTTTAAATTAATGTGAATTTAAAAAAGCATTATAGGTGCAGGAATGAGTGCAGGAAACTGTTTTTTAGCATTCAAACTTGAATCAGTTAACATGTTATTGCTGTGGTGGTGTTTGCAGCTAAGAGGATGTTGTTAAAGAGTTTTAATGCTCAGTGTCAGTGGAATGATTCGTTTCTAAAGTGTTGTTTTGCTTTCAGTAAACAAACCCAATTACCATCTTGTGTTGTACACATCCTTTATTTTGAATCCTTTATCATGAAAGAAATACCAGCAGTGACAGGACATCAAAATTAATTTCCATTCACATATTTCATTGCTTTTAAGTTAATGTCATCACAAAGGTCTACAAAAAATGAAAAAGGATAGTTTTCTAACCAAAGATTGGCTATATATATATAGATCTCATAAATGTACAAAACTACCAGAAACAAAATGATGCCGCTTGGCGTGTTATCTGTCCTTGTTGCAACGGAGATCTGTTGTCGAGGGGTCGTGTTGAATGGTTTGGTGAAGCATAAGCGCAAGTAGACCTGCCCTGTTTGTCATAGCAGTCCGGACGTTGCGCTCCTGTTCAAAGAGCTCATCCAGCTTGTACCACTGTTAACAAAGACAGAGAAATGCAATTAATAACTAATGAATATAAGTCTTGCAAACCTCTTTTCTTTGTCATAATGTATCAATTTACAATAGCCAATGTGATTATTAGAAAATATATATAATTTGTCCCACCCATCAGATTTTCTGCATTGTTGCACATTTTTCACACTGAAATTGGATAGTTTTGCAGGTTCAAGTAATAGTGGGAGTCCCTAGAGTTGGTGCATGTTTCATTTGTTTGGTATACTAGGTAATCAAACTTGCAATCTTCAGTAATAACCATCTCTGGAGACCTTCCATTCTTCTTAGTCTTGGTGGGGCATGTGCTGTGCGACCAAACCTCCTGCAACTCATTCAGAATGCAACGCCCACCTGGTGTTCAACCTTCCCAGGTTCTACCATGACACACAGCTTCTTCACACACTACACTGGCAAATCCACCTCAAGGCCATGGTACCTGCCCAAAGAGCTCTAAAAGGAGCTTCTCCTACCTACCTTCAAGCAATGCTCAAATCCTACATTCCTACCCGGTCTCTTTATTCAGCCAACTCTGGGCACTTGGCTACAAGTGCCCCTCTCCTGACCCTCTAACTAAAATCACCCAATGCTTTGAGAAGTTGTCCTTGTCCCAAATGGGGGCACAACAACTCCCATCATCCCCTCCACCACACTCCCCCTCCCTCCCTCGACCACCCTCACCCTCTCCCTCTCTGCCACACTCCCCCTCCCCCCCTGTACCACACTCACTCTCTCCCCCTCCACCAAACTCTCCCTCTCCCCCTCCACTACACTCCCTATGCCCCACCCCTCCCCCTCGTTTAAAACGATTGCTTAGACAACTGCCACATCGTCAACAACCTTGTCCTTTATTTCCAGAGAGCACAGAATATAGTCGATGATGTGTTTTGGGTCCCTGCTATAGTGAAAATAGCAATGCCGACTGTCTTGAGTACAAGCTAGGACCCAGTATCTCTATTCCTATCTCTATTCCTGTGCTGATTAGAAATAGAAGGAACAATGTCCATGCAACTTATAAAGTCAACTTGTCAAATCTGTTAACTGTATCACGCCAACCTACTGGCCCAGAAACCCCGATTATATCTATTAAGCTGGCTTTACTTAATATCAGATCTCTTGTCAACAAATCATTCTTGGTAAATGACATTATAATATCCTACAACCTAGATTTTATGTTTCTCACTGAAACGTGGCTAACTGATGAGTGTAGTGCTACAATTCTTAACGAGACAGCACCTGAACAATGTGGCTATATGAATACGTGTCGTAATGGTAGGAAAGGAGGTGGAGTGGCTGCCTTATTCAAAGATACATTCCAGTGCAAAGAAAATACATTGGGTAATTTTATTTCTTTTGAATACCTCTGTTTTACATTGAAGGGTACCCCCAAAATTTTGTTTT
>JACXGJ010004984.1:0-41873 GCA_016801105.1 Esox niger
GTGTGTGTGTGTGTGTTTGTACTGGTGTGTGTGTTTCTGTGTGTGTTTACTGGTGTGTGTGTGTGTTTACTAGTGTGTGTGTGTTTACTAGTGTGTGTGCTTGTCAACAGGTATGTGCTCTACTGCCTTTAATTCCTCCCACCGGACTGTCAGATAGATGGAGCACTTGAGTGCATGATGTGCTCCACATGGAAGGACTCTGTGTGATTGTATTCTGAATGAGAGTGCATGGGGGAGGGAGGGAGAGAATGAGGGAGAGAGATATGATATTGGTTATGCAGATGAGGCTTGTGAAGTGAGCGCGTGGATCAGAACGAGCGCTGAGGCATTGAGGGTGCAATTTGCGTCCGGAAATGTGAAAGCGGTGTTGTTTAGCGAGAGGAGGTGGTTCAGATGCGTGGGGGGGGTGGATTGATACTCACCCCATCCCCCATTCAGCAGATAGGAAGGAGGCCCCCACCTGGCCTTGGAGGAGCTCCCTGGCCTCTCCTCCTTTTGGCAGGGGCTCCTCTTCTGGTTTTGTTTCAGGGCCCCGATGCTAATTGGCTGATGAAAGTGTGTCTCCCACCTCTCCTTGTATTGATGCCGGTAGCTTGTCCCAGTGACTGGCTCACTTTTCTGCTGGCTTTTGTCTCTGGATTAAGAGCCCAATGAACCATGACAGGAAATTGGGGCCAGAGGGGATTCTGGGTAGGGTCACAATCTGATCGAGGAAAATTACAGAGTCAGAATTCCGGTGAAGTCATAATTGCGTAGATTTGAGAATGTGATAGACGGGACTGAAATGTAACAGTAGTCTAAAGTCAAAGCGCTTCAGAGTGGCGATAATGTTCTGTTCTGACTGCTGAGTTCCCTGAAACTGAACCACATTATCATTGACTTTGCTCCTCTATTTCATTTCTTTTGTAACCATTATTTCAGTTAATTGAAAACGAATGTTAATTTTCAGATCAGAATCAGAAAGTTTTATTGAACAGTTAGTTGCACAACAAACGCCGAATTTGTTCTGGCCATTTGTGCAACAACGTATACAAATGGAATAACGGTGTGCTGCGCATAAAAATTGTAGACTGTGCATGAATAAAAAAATAAAAATACTGAACAGTATATGTACGTTGCATGATTTAGTCTGTATGTGTGGGGGGTAATCGATCGTCCCGTTGAGGTTTCTATGTATATGTCAGGGGCGGGCTATAGTCAGTTTGATTCCAGGGGCGTTTTCATGAGGCCAACTGCTGTCGGAACTGTTCTTGTGGCGGGAGGTTTTGGTCCTGATAGACATCAGCCTTTTCTGGGCTGAGAGGAATCAGCCTCAAACTTTGCCGCTGGTTTCCGCATCCTGGAGGTGTGTGTGTCGTGTGGAGATGGCCGATTGCAGCCAATCATCCTCTTCGCAGAGCGGATGATGCGCTGCATCCTGTACTTGGCAGTGGCTGCAGTGTACTAGACAGTGATGGAGGAGGTCAGGATGGACTCTATGACGGCACTGTAGAAATGCACCATCATAGTCATTGATAGGTGGAGGTTTTCAGCTGTTGCAGGAGGTACCTCCCCTGCTCTGTCTTCTTTGTAAGAAAGGTGTACACAGCATCAGTGTACTCATCCGGACGATTTGTGGCAGACTTAAAAATTCATTCCATCAATGCATTCCAGACCCACGCAGAGCCTCTGTTGCTTCAAATTCAGATTCCAGGCAACACACAAATAACACAACAAATAATGTAATACTTTTTTTTTTTTAAACACTATATATAAGGTAGTAGGCCATCAACTACTGGCTTACAGCCTTATCTATTGTCGCCAGAGACAAGGGTCGGCAGTGTAGCCATATTGGTGGCGTGGGGGAAAGACGCCCTGTTGTGGAAACCAATTCTCTAATTAACTTGTGACTTGAAGTGATCAGTGTTGAATAGTAGTGAGCAGTCAAGCCACACACCAAGGCAGGTGTAGCAGTGAGCAGTCAAGCCACACACCAAGGCAGGTGTAGCAGTGAGCAGTCAAGCCACACACCAAGGCAGGTGTAGCAGTGAGCAGTCAAGCCACACACCAAGGCAGGTGTAGGTGATGACATTCTCTGACTCGTTCGGGGTCCAGGCAGGTTGGGCTCCATTTGAAGAGCATATATGTTTTGGTATAATCCAGTAGATGGAGGTCAAGGAAGGCATGTGGAATGTTATCAATGACATGTTGTAGTTTGGATCACAGAGTACTCAGTGTACAAAGGATTGAGGCCTACTTTTCCCCGAGTTTCAATATGACTGATTATGGTTCCCATCAGTGCGTGTTCCCAGTGGGGGGGTTACTCGCACAATTGGGCTATTTTTAACGACAGTGCGCAGTAAAAAATGGGCTTAGGCGGGATGATAAAATTATAATTATAGATATGGTTTTCTAGCAAATGTAGAATTTAGGCAGGGTTTTAGTGGAGTCGGCGGGATTTAGGCTGTGATTGGGGCCATGCACAGTCAATCAAATCTGGCAGCACTGTCAGAGAGTTGAAAAGTATCCTTCTATAGTCAATATCAGATTTTCATCTATGACATTTTTGTATCCTACTGCAGACGACTTTTGAAATCATCCACATCCCTTTTTTGAAGAGCATGTGTTGTATTTTCAGATCCGTTTTAAGAGGCCAGAGAGGTTGGGAGAGAAGATGGAGACAAGATGGAGTTGGCTAAACCAAAGGTCTACTAGATGCTATGTTGAATCATAGGCCCAGAAAACATCACTGGAAAAGCACTATGTATCAGTGACAATAATATAATAAACAGAATCAACCTAAAATAACTACTGAATCACATATGCAACTTATATAAAACAATAGCCAATACTGACTGTAGATGCTCAAAATAGTGAAAAGCAAGGGTCTAGATATTCCCTGGCAGAACCCTGTATTAGGGCAGAGTAAGGTGATTTGGACCTTATGTCATTGCACAATTTAGTGACTTTGCAGCGTAGCGTCGGATTTGGACAAGAATTAGCAACACAAACAGGATGGTCGGAAAAGTAAATAAATAACTTGGTAAACTGCATTTCAGATAAAAATAGTGTGCCATTTAGGGCTTATGCTGCTGTTTAGGAGTTTGTTCAGGTTCCGCCAGAAAAAATGTATCCCCGCGAAAGAAGCCTTATAAACCGTATGCTACGAAGTTCCTTATGAAGTTCCCCGAAAGTTTGTTTTTTACGTTTTGCAATTGAAAAAAAATTGGTATTTTTGGTATTTGAGCAGCCATTTAAAATAGAGAATATATTTTAATTTGTTATTGAGTTATAAAGAGTTACCCAGAAGTCTTTTTTTTTAGGGAAACAAAAATGTGGTTCTCTAAGTCAGCTTTTTAAATAATTCCTTAAACCAATGAACCATTAAAAAGGGGTCTGTACATTTTTAAAGGATTCCCAGAAAGCTTGCCAGGGTTACCCTCACAATTTCAATCTAAAGAACCCGAGAAAGACCTTCCAGGAACTTTCTAGAATGCATCTATTTATTTTCCCTGTACGGGTCTATTGAGATCCATTAAACCACCACAACGATTCCCTGTCACTAGTTACTTTACAATCATTCCTGACAGGCACCTAACCACACCACTTTACCCCCCCCAACACTTCCTCCCACAGACAAACCCCTTCTCTCTCCCTCAGACATTTGTTCTTCCTTTTCATCACACACCCTCCCACGCAGCGTTTAGATGATCATATGATCTACTGCGTTTCCACAGGCGCTAGGTGGCAACTCGGCAGATGTTTACAGAGCGCTGCATCTGATGTGTGGCTTGTTACCGGTCACCCGTCTCTGGTGTAGCTGCCATCCCGGGGTGCGGAATTCACCGCACACTCAGCGAACGGCCACGCGTGATACAATGGAGTCATTAGAAAACGAACTGCTTCCTGCTTAATGAATGAAGCCAAGGCACTGGGGTGGCCATCAGAAAGGGGCATTTGTTACCCAGCTAGGATCTTATTCGTACTAGGACCACATCGAAAGATATAGTCTGCTGGTACAGACAGTGCCCGGTAGTATCGTAAGTACAAAAACAATCCTCAGTTTTATTGAGTTCTTTCTTCTACCAATGGGCCACTAGCCTTCACAGCCCTCCAGTCAGACCCTGAATCAACACCTCGCGCTCCTCGTCACTGGTTTCCTCCTTCATCTCCTGCCTTCATTTAGTGTCCACCCTGCTGCTGTCCTGCTCCCTCTGGGTGTAATTCCATCCGCTAGACGTCTTCTGGGGCCAGCTCACGGCTCTGGCCTGGCTGCCGGTTTGGTTGTCCCATTTCTGTGAAAGCAATAATGCCCGGGAACAGGAAAAATGGGGCACAATCACACTCAATCTCCTGGACAAGGCCCTGAAGAAGCCTGATTGGAGAAAATTGCCGCTCTCTGTAGTGCTGAAAGAGAAATGTCCTGCACATCCAGCTCTGAAACTCAGACATTTACTTGTAAAGGAAAGTATTGCCTGTATTTCTGAGGAGCCAAGCAAACTCATCACCCTTGACAGAGCGCCTCATTGTTTTCCCCTCCTATTTATTTATTCAACACATTTTTGTTGCCGGTATCAGGGGTTCAGTTACGACATAAATAACTAATAATGTACATGGAAAATTAATAGGTGATTAAGCAGTAGTCTGCTTCAGCTCTGTGCTGTGGAGAGGCAAGTCTGTGGGATTAAAGACAATGGGCTTATCAGACCCCTCTGATCAGTGGGAGGGTCGTCACGGCAGCTCAGCACACAGCTCAGACAGGCTGTGATAAACGGACCGCTAAGTGCTGTTGTAAAGTCATTAAAGGACCATTTCAGCAAAAAAAATGAGAATTTCCTGATTTTGGTGATGATATGGCAACACTGTAGAATAAATAACAGTGCAATTGTGATAATGATGGCTCACGAGTCACTCCATTCACATTATACTGTAACTGCAACCGGGATTTGAAATACCGGTCGCGGTTCAAATAAGCTCAGCAAGTCTACTGCCATTTCTTTGACTCTCAACTGTTCTTCTACTCTAACATGCTCCTCGTCTAACCAGGTGTCCATTTTCTCTGCCTTAGGCCAATTTATGGATGGGCACAATGGGCGAGAGGGACGTTTCATCTCATCAGCAAGTCCTTGTGCTCGGTTGGGCGCTTAGCAACCTCAATTGTGGCAGTTGGCTGGAAAATGTGCTCTCCTCTGAGCTAATATTTTACAACCTGTCTCAGGCCTTGGAGTGTCCTGTTCGCTCTCCATAACTGTTCATTTAAATGTGATTAACAGAGATCCATATCCACTGCAGTCGCTGACAATCGATAGCGTACTGTGACCTGGTCCGACAGTGTCCATCTCTGAAGTGCTTGGAGTACCTTGTCATCTCCAGGATAGTGACCCAAGGAACACACTCCCTCCCACCCGCCTTTCCTTGCTCCCACCCGTCCTTCCTCCCTCCCACCTGCCCTTCTTCCCTCCCACCCGCCTTTCCTTGCTCCCACCCGTCCTTCCTCCCTCCCACCTGCCCTTCTTCCCTCCCACCTGCCCTTCTTCCCTCCCACCTGCCCTTCTTCCCTCCCACCCGTCCTTCCTCCCTCCCACCTGCCCTTCCTCCCTCCCACCTGCCCTTCCTCCCTCCCACCTGCCCTTCTTCCCTCCCACCCGTCCTTCCTCCCACCCGTCCTTCCTCCCTCCCACCTGTCCTTCCTCCTACCCGTCCTTCCTCCCTCTTGCTATCCCTAGTCTTCGTTGTTTTCCTGGCGCCTGCTTATCTGTCCAGTTTCCCGCGGCAACTTGTCCCCCCACTGTGTTACCTAACAGCCCGTTGTCACTTTCGTTATGAATTCACACCCCTGCCTCCCGCCCGGTCACATCGTGTCCCCTCTTTTGGGGTTAGGGTTTGACCTGAGAGGCGACAGGGGCCGTCAGAGTCGATACACTGGTCGAAAGAGGACACTTTGATATTTCTGTTCCATCTCTGCCTGCGTTTGTGTCATTGACCGTGGAGGCTGTCTATCCGTGATACCTGCTCATTATTCACTGATCTGTGCAACCTCAGACCCTTCCCCCTTGGGCTCGTTTCATAGACATGGGGACGTGAGAGCTCTGCACCAGAAAACCTCTTTCTGAAAGCAAAACACACCTGTTGCTTTGTGTGCTTTAAGCCTCCTGTAGTTGTGTTTTTTTTTCCCCAGCATTTTGCACTCTTAATACCTCCTATTGTACTGATCCATTAATCATGAAGAACTCGGAGCGCTCTCAGGTCTAAGACACAAAAGACCAGCCTGTGATTTATCTACAAGTTCATTCAATTATACATTTTGGAATGAGCTGCTCTTGTAACAGAAGAAAAACATAGGTAAACACAGAACAATTGTCTCCGTCGTTCACCCGAGAGAAGTGCACAAAATCACATACTGATTAGAATTGATTGTGGATTGTGTGTGCGTGTGTGCATGTGTGCGTGTGTGCATGTGTGCGTGTGTGCATGTGTGCGTGTGTGCATGTGTGCGTGGGAGTGCATATGTGTTTATACCAAGGCTGTTGTGGCTGTTAAACCCATTTTAGCTGCAGATTTACAGACTGTATTGTCTCTGTTCACGATTGACAAGCAGCTCCGTTGATCAGTGTCTTAATTCATGAGTCTGTCCTGCCATATAAACATTAGGGGGTAGCTGCGTAAATAATCCGTTATTAACGTGGCACGTGTCCTCTTTAAGGCCACTCAGCAAACTTTACGCCAGATGACCCTTTATCATTTGCTTTAGAGAAGACAAGTCCTGTAGTGTGGAGGACAAGGATACCTGAGGAATAGAACATCAGTCACCAGAATTATGGCCTTAATGGAATGCCATAATTCAACTCTGCAGATTTCTTAACCGTCCTGCGACACGCCGCATAAAGTAATGGGCTGCCATGGGGTGTAATGTAGTGTATTGGTAATAAACCCAAATGTCAGTCTCTAATTAAAAAGAAAACTCATGAGGAGCATTTGCCACTTTTCATAACATACAGGGTGAACTTTGATTTAATCCATTACGTGACGTTGTTCAGTGCAGCTCAATAGGAAGCAGAGGTTTCTGTGTATTGGCCCCTTGTGCCCGCCTCCCAGGTGGCGCAGTGGTCTGTGGTGCCCTTTTGTCCTGCCAAGCTACGCCATCGTCTAGGTCCGCTGGCTGTGTTGTGCCGATACGTGCTTGCGAGGAATCGCCGAGGTTACGCCTGAGGGCGGCGTTGATGGCAAGGTTTGGTCTTGTCTATTGTGCTCTAGCAACTGGTGGGGCTTGTGGGCATGGAAAAGCTTACTGAATTTATCAAGTGAGTGAGCGTGCCTTTAAATGCACCTAACAAAACACAAAGGGTTATTCTCCAATGAGTGTGGAGAAGACATGCTGTGATCTTCAACTTGCTCGGACTGGTGCGAGCTGACAGTGATCTGGTACAGTCTGATTAATAGTAGTAGACTACAACATTATTTTACATTGCTTCATGTCAGATGCACAAAACTAAACTAATTTACTTTACAATGAGCAGTGTACCTTCCTTTGTGGTTTGTTAAGAACACCAATATCTTCCCAAGGTGGTAGATAAATGGAAGAGACAGAGACACGGATGTTCAGCAGTGGAGACATCAATGCAGGCTAAAGGCTTAGTGGTCAGTGGCCAAATGTCATGGCACTTTTTTTTTGGAACCGATCTCATCCATTCATCCAGTTCCATAGTACTCTTTTTGGATGCTGTTATTATTTTTCATGTAGAAAGGGGTGCAAATAGCCAATGAGACTACCAGCTAATGTGATTGTTTAACAAATTACTGTCAATATGAAAGCGTGATGGCCTCTTGTGTAAATACCTCTGTGATTGGCCTCAGTGTAAAGAGCTCTGTGATTGGCTTCAGTGTAAAGACGTCTTTGATTGGCTTCAGTGTAAAGACCTCTGTGATTGGCCTCTGTGTAAAGACCTCTGTGATTGGCCTCTGTGTAATGGCCTCTGTGTAATGATCTCTGTGATTGGCCTCTGTGTAAAGACCTCTGTGATTGGCCTCTGTGTAAAGACCTATGTGATTGGCCTCTGTGTAAAGACCTCTGTGATTGGCCTCTGTTTAAAGACCTATGTGATTGGCCTCTGTGTAAAGACCCTACCCTACATACAGGTTATGTGAGTGCCTTTCATTGCACAATGTGCTTAAAGCTGAAATGTCGGCTTTTGTTTGTCTGTCGAGCAGGTGTTCCAACACGGATGGACTTTATGTGTTTCAGATGTGCACTCTTACATGTCAGGTTGTTTTTTGGAAAACGTTGACACAACAAAATACTATTTAATAAGAATATTGATATTAGGGATGTTATTTCAAAACAGTATAAAAGAAAAGCACTATGTGAAACTTTCCTTGTATTTTGCATGTCAACTTTCCATACAACCTGCTCCGTCATCCTGTACAACCAGATGCTTCTTAAGTTATCTTCTCTTGGCAAGGACCGGTTTCTTCTAATTGGTATTCAATGAACATGCTTTTCATATCATTCCATCATACAGCCTTCATCAGTGCTTATCAGTAGACGCTATAGATTTAAAAGCACAATTCTGTGGAAAGAGCAAAGAGATAAGGCGAGTGAATCAAAGACGAGGTAAGCCTTCTTGGAAAGCTGTGTAAAACCCATTTACTCTGTGGGATAACACAATGCACTAAACCTTTCAGCTTTTTGAAAGGGTCTTTTCTTTTTCACTATCGCTCCATCGGTTTCTCTACAGCAAACTGCAATTGGTTTCATCAACGTTCCCGTAACATTTCTTAGGTGGTGACACAAACATTCTCCGAAACTTTTCCCGCCATTTGGTTGTGTTCCTTTAAGGTTTTAGTAGGTTTTGGCGATATTGTAGGGACGCCTCATGAACAATACAATGTTTAAGTCAGGTTGCCCTGGACATTTCCTTGAGGTTTTAAAGGACAATGACAAATCGTCTGTGTACGCAGTCCTTTAAGTGTACGCAGTCCTTTAAGTGTACGCAGTCCTTTAAGTGTACGCAGTCCTTTAAGTGTACGCAGGACATTTTAGTGTTACAAATGACATTTATGCCCCATGTAGGGGATAAGTGAATTACACGAGCTGTATGCTTCATTTAAAAATAAACAACAACCACCATTATCCATATCAATCATGCTGACTTTTTAATATAAATTACTATTCGTTCAACACTTTTAGACAGACTTAGGAAACATATATTGTTAAAGATCATTTGTTTCACAGCAAATTAAATGGTAAGCGATGGTGTTCCCCACATGATTCAGGGCATGTGTTTCTTTGGGAATTCTTTGGGATGTTGTGAGAATAAGAATAATACTTAATTCACAATGATTGCAAAGACCAAACATGTTTGATGTGCATTGTATGGTTGGTTTTGTTATAACACAATTCCATTTACAAATGGACATTTGCCCTCGTCTTAAGATTTCCTTAGAACATTCCATGTTATGTTTATTGTTCATTATTCCCGGCATTTACTTTTCTGGCTGCTTAAATCCTTCAAAGTCACTGAGATCTTTTCTTCAAGCCATGATAGCCGTACCAAACTAAAGCCCTCTTTAGAACAATAAAGTAATCTCAAGTCCTTAGTAATGACCATTCTCTGGGGATTGACATTTTTTATTAACTCTTGTGCTACACCTATAGTTAATCTCCTGACGAAATACTGTATTATACCAGGCAGCTTACAACCCCACTCAACATTGTTTTTCCATAGTCACTGAAATGATGTGAACAAACCGTTCAACAAATCAGATTTCTGCACTGTGGCGATGAGGACCCGACTGCCATGTTTCGGCTTGCTGAAGCACCCACTTCAGCAGTCGTCAAATGTGAGGGACATGCAACGAAAACAGATGGCACAAGCTGCCGAAACAAAGGCTGCAAAGAGCCTTACTTTATGTGGTGATCGACAGTTGCTGACTTAAAAGAATAATGCCATCCCTGACTGGCCTGTCTGTGAAGAACTATTGGCTGTTTTAATTTAAAATGTATTTCTACGCTGGTAGGGATATTGCCACGTTATCTTGGGCATGTGCCTTGTGTGTGAACGATCTGACATGGGAAGCTGGGGACAGTGGTAACATTAGTATGTATATGTTTATTAAATCACAGAATATAGTGTTTCTTAACAGGGAGAATCAATGTTTACTTGACATGACAAAGTCTTATATACCGTGGGGCAAAAAAGTATTTAGTCAGCCACCAATTGTGCAAGTTCTCCCACTTAATAAGATGAGAGGCCTGTAGTTTTCATCATAAGCACACTTCAACCGCGAGAGACAAAATGAGAAAAACATTTTTTAAATTAATTTATTGGTAAATTCCTCTGACTAAATACTTTTTTCCCCACTGTATCTGATACGGACTATAACCATACCAACTATGTGACACACAAACTTCCTAACCCCTCCTCCTCAGTCAACCACTCCCCTTCGCAGTGACTGATTGACAGGTCAAAGTCACAGAGCAGCGTTTGACATGGACTAAAATGGGTTCCGTAAGGATAATGTGGGATACTGTTTCTATATGCCCTTCGTCTTCACTTAAAAAATTCCACATTTCATCAACATCTAGTTGAAAGTGGAGACAACTATACGAGACCAAGAGAAAAAGTATTTCAAATGAAATAGTGTTTAATTCCACGAAAAACAAAGTCTTCCCGGAGAGTTGTAAATAATTTGGTTAGGGGCCACTAATCCTTTTTTCCTGGGTTATTGATCTCAACTTTTGGAAGTTGCTGGAGCCTGCAGGATATGAGAAAAAGAAAAGTGAACGTTCTCATCTGTGGTTGCTTTGTAACTTCTGGTATTGAGGCACTTGAACATGTGAAAGGTGTCATGACTTACATGTGGCGTTGAACATGTGAAAGGTGTCATGACTTACATGTGGCGTTGAACATGTGAAAGGTGTCATGACTTACATGTGACGTTGAACATATGAAAGGCTGATTATCAAGGGGTTTTGGAGTGGAAGGTTGAAGCTAGTTTCCAGACACTGGGTCTCTAACAAAGGTTGTTTTGGGTCTTCCCGGAAGACAACAACCTGAAAACACACATCACAAAACACTTGGGAATGGCCTAAATGAAAACTTTGGACTGTTGTTCTCCAATGTCCCGATCTTGATCCGGGTAGAAACCAATTGCGAGAAAAATCAGCAGTTGGGCGAAGGCATTACAGAGTGGTTTTCAGCTGTAGGGGTCCAAGTTGCCTTTAAACAAGTGCAGGAAGCTTTCTGATTATTCCAAGAACCATTCAACTGCCGTTATTTTGGCCAAAGGCAACTGTGTCGCCAAATGTTAGGTCTTGAGCGCCAATCTCTTTGCACATTCCATTTATGTTTCTTTTCTGAGTTAGAGTAATTTACCTACGTTTAATTAACATCAATTAATTTAGCAATTTGGCCAAGTCAAGCAGTTAATTCTGAGCATTATGACGTTTTTTTGTGCTCAAAAGTGTATTCCCGATGGCTCAATTGAAATTACATTGACAATGAGACGATTGCATTTAAATGTAATAGGTGAATTTTGTGGGTGAAGAGAAAACATTTGTCACCTGGCCAATTATGTCTTAATAACATTGTTAGTGAAAACAATATTAAATCACATTGTGCATACTTGAAACATTGAGTTTTGCATTTCAATTTGGTCACAGATTATGTATTCATCAATTGGAAAATAATTGCCTCCATGTATTAGATTTGTGTTCTATTGCATAAACCTGTTTTGTCAAATCCCAGGTAAATTAAGCAGAGCATCATGGGCTCTGGCCAGTCTTTTTAATTGTTCAGTCTAGACTAGAGACAAGTGTTTTTTTCTATTCTAAGAGACTATGTGCAACCTTTTGTAGCCTGTTGTATGGTCATCACTGGCTGCAGTTCAACAACACTAAATCAGACATACACATACTAATGGCTGTCATAGGCCAAGTGAAATTATACAGGCTCCAATGACCCATGAAGGCATTGGACTGTGGTGTAACTGCACTGAACATGTAGGAGGAGGGGAGTGAACTTTGAAGTGTTCTAAAACACTCATCTTGATGTGGCCTCGCTGAAAAACGCTGCCTATTAATGATTTCCTATTCGGTGTATAATGTAAATGTATGTTTTAATGTGTGTTTGTTGTGGCGGTTGACAGTGTGTTGCGTAGGTGGAAGAGTTTTTGGCCAATGACATAATGGTCACTGGTTTGCGTCCCTGATATGCTGAGGTAAAGGAAATGTTGTTTTGCCCTGGTGCAAGGCACTTAAAATAGCTAATTGGTGTTGTGCTGTAAGTTGCTCTGAGTAAGTCTCTGCTAAATGACTAAAATGTAAATGTAGTTCAGAACATTACTCATCGTTCTTCATGTTTATTCAGACTCTTTCCTGTTCTCCTGGAAAACATGTCGGAATTGTTTGTCATTGATTATTTAAATGTAAATTGTTTTATAAGCATTTGGTGTAAGCGTTGGTTTGTGTGGGTGTCTTTGTCTTTGGGTACGTGTGTGGGTTTTTTATTGGTATATTAAATGTTATCTGATTCATCAGCATTGCATCTCTCTTGATAAACAGATTCATCTCAATGAGACAACCTGTGTAAATGAAGGCATAAAACCAGGGGATTCACCTTCTAGTGTGTTTGTGTGTGCGTGGCTGCGTTTATTCATGTGGGTTTCGGCTCAGGAAATGGGCATTATATCTTAGGTGACTGACTCACTCTGAGGAACACAGCGTATGTAGGTAGTGGATTCTGTTTGTGTTAAGTTATGTTCAGAGCCCGATGCCATTTTCTTTAGGCCTGTGGGTGTTTACGTAGGTGGTGTTTAGGTAGGTGGTATTTAAGTAGGTGGCTGGATGCATTCATAGGTTTCTAAGGATTGTCCTCATTCCTCTCCTCTGGAGTTTTGCTCCTTGTTGTTTGTATACAATGCTGGTTTTATTTTTAGGTCATGTGATGATGAACAGGATTTTAATAGAAACAGCGGTGAAATGGTTGTGTCCCTACAAACACTCTTTCCCAAGCTTTATGTGGTTCCCCACTTATCCGCCCATAGGTGTTTACAGTCCTATATCGTTTCTGAAACTCAAAACACAGAGGATTAAAGTTTGCAAACAAGTTGTTTTAAAGCTTTTTTGTATACCTCCTTTCACATATATTTTTCCTTGTCTTATGGTGATCCAGTGTTCTATAAGGTGCTGCAAACAATTATGTAATGAATCTCCCACTTTCCTGTCTAATGGTGACCAATACTGTACTATGCCAAACCCAAGATATACTTTGAAAATACGGCAAACCATGAAAAAATTGGCACTACCCAATTGGCCCATGAGACAGCCGCTGTGTTAGGACACCGGGACTGCAAATGCTTTTCAATCATGGCTCTGACCTGTCTCACACGTTTGCATACCCTGGCAGAAACTGTGACATTTTGGCATTGATTTAAAAAAAGTATGACTGATCATGCATAAAAACACTGTCTTTTATTCAAGGATAGTGATTATATTAAAACATTTATTATCACATAGTTGTTTTACTGCTTTTTCATTTTTAGTCATAATGATAACACAAATTACCCAAATGGCCCTGTTCACATCCCCTTGAATGTTTGGGCTTGTTACAGACACACAAGGCGACACACACAGGTGAAAATGGCAATTAAATGTTAATTTTCCACACCTATGGCTTTTTATATTGCAATTAGTGTCTGTGTATGAATAGTCAACGAGTTTTTTAGCTCTCACCTGGATGCACTGAGCATGCTAGATACTGAGCCACGGGTAGCAGAAAATAACTGTCAAAAGACCTGCGTAACAAGGTAATGTAACTTTATGAAGATGGAAATATAAAACATATCCAAAGCCTTGCAAATGCTAGTCAGTACTGTCCTACAAGAATTTGGGGCCTCATAGACAACCATTACAAAAGATTTCACACTGTCATTGATGCTAAAGGGGGCAATACACAGTATTAAGAACTAAAGATATGCAGAGTTTTGAACAGGGATCAGTCTCTGTTGCCATGTTTAGTTTTACGATTGTGCCATTCTGTTATGACCAACAGTTGAATGTAAGTCCCATGAGAAATAAAAGATGTGTTTTGCCTGCTCACTCATGTTGTCTTTACAAATGATACGTATATTACCAATTCTCCAAGGGTATGCAAACTTTTGAGCACATCTGTATATTGGTTAAGCTGCATGTTCATTTTCTTAGTTATTGGAGGGTGGCGTTTCCATTCTACATATTGTAACCTCTGCATCATCCTCATGACATTTCTTTGTGAGGTCTGCAGTGGTTTAGGCCAGGTTCACATTCACCCATTGTGATGTAAATATCAGCTGGAGCCATGGCCCAATGAATGATGCCCTGGCCGAACGAGGCCCAATGAGTGATGCCCAGGCCCAACGAGGCCCAATGAGTGATTTCCTGGCTCAACGAGGTCCAATGAGTGTTGCCTGGCCCATTGAGGTCCAATGAGTGATGCCCTGGCTCAACGAGGTCCAATGAGTGATGCCCTGGCTCAACGAGGTCCAATGAGTGATGCCCTGGCCCAATGAGAAGTCTGAGCCTTTTGGGTAAAACACTGGGGTGTGGAAATATTCCACAAGTAAACTATCTTCATTAAAAGCCCTAAGTGACCGAGCAGTGGTTTTTAATTATGGTTGATGGTTCACTCTTGAATCAGGAAGGCAGGGCAATGACATGCTCAGTGTGACTGCCGCCCTAACCTCATGAATATTAACAAGCAGCGCCACCACAGCATCCCTAAATAGACTTCCTGAAGTGATTTTTGCTGCATCTGTAGATGAAAACCGAAGAGGGAATGAGCTCCTCTCAGATCTAAACATCCTCCTTTTCTTCCTCCACCTCCTATTCCTGCACCTCCCCCTATTCCTCCTCATCAGTTGTGGAATGATCTTCCCACCATGTCCCACATCCAGTAATACTGTCCAATTTTAGGTGACACATTAACAATATCTCAGAATAAAAGAGGGTCCCTGGTCGGTCCTAAGTCCTGTCCAACTCGCCTGCTACTCCTCATGACAAGGTAATGGGGTTTAGGGCCCAACACTTCTAGGCATGCGTTGGTTCACAACAGGAGCCTTCACAGAAGAAGGTAGCCTGTGACACTCGGAATGACCGTGGCGGTTTGTTCTTTATAAGCACGCATCCTATGCAATTTCCCTTATCTCCGCCTGGGGATTTCATCACGTGAGGGCAGAGTAGGGCCACATATCCCTGTCCCGATGATATTGTTTTGAAAATAGTAGGTGCAGCCATCCTTGAAAGCCGTTTATTGCCTGGAACATGGGTTTTAGAAAACAAAAGCTGCGGTACATATAAATACTTTATTTGTCTTTGCAAGATGTACTGGGCTCATCTGGGAGAATGAGATACTAGCGGTATTGGAGGCTGTGTTTCAACTTGTGTTGAGGGAAATGACAGCGGAGCAGAAAATAACATATGGACAAAAAGCTGCGGGCTACAGTTTGTGAGTGACCCAGTCTGCTGCTCTGGACTAATGATTTCCATGGCATGTATTGGGAGCAAAAAACTCTTGAGCATTTTGCACAAAGAACACCACTTGAAGAGCATTTTTTACCGGCTAATTTTCCCCCTGATGTGAGCTTCATGTTCTCAACTTGTCCAGCTCATGTGTTTTATAGTCATGGCTTGAGCTTTTCTTCACATTTAGTGGAGTTTAGCTGACACTGTATGTTGAATATCCACCACCGCTTCCTTATTGGAATACATTCTGATGCAGAATCAAGGAGAACATATATAGTTAACATATTGTGCTGTGATTCACACTACATGGCAACCTTTTTTAAGGTATTACGTGAGTGTGCGTGTGCGCGTGCGCGTGTTTGTGTGTGTGTGTGTGTGTGTGTGTGTGTGTGTTTTCATATATATCTTAAAAAACCACTGCAACTTTTTCTTATCTTTACAAAAAAGTTGAGTCGTCTCTATTTTTTTCCGGAGCGGTCTATATTTTTTCCGTGCCAATACAACGAATCAATGTTAAATCGCTTTTCTATTTTTCACAATATTGAATAGGTATTCTGATCTCCAGAATACCGGGCATGTTTATTTAACAATAGTTGTGAGAAGGTATCACACACACATCAACTGGATAAAAGATTTCTTATGTTAGAAGAGAATGTTTCTGTGTTAGAATCTTCCTTGCTCTTTGAAAGTGATAACGATGTCAAGGTGAGTAAGAAATAAACTGTGGCTATACGTTTTGTGTTGTTCATACTTTATGTTGTGAAATATTGGAAATATATTTTAGATGACAACAGTAACCCTGTGGTGATAACGTTATAGATAAGCACATCAGCTGTGGAGCTCATGGTTGCTTGCTAAAACTAGTAATGGAATGCGTTGCACTAGTCATGTAGGCGGATGACTAGTTGGTTGTTTTCTCGCGTTACTTCCGACTTCATTCAAATATGGAAAATGCCATTGATAACCAGACAACTAATTGTCCGGCTTGTTTCGTCTGTCATACTAAAATAAAGTTGTCTGCCCGCAAATGTTCCGCTTGTGCATCAACAATCTGTCCCTTTCACTAGCTAGCCAAGAAACCGTTGTCACTTGATCGTGATGAAGTCCTGCATGCGGCAAAAGTACGCCACAAACTTCTAATAACTTACAAAAAACTCGTAAGCTTATATCTTGAGATTTGCCTTGTGTTTACATTAATGTTATCACGTTAGCTGTGGGGACCTAATTTGATTGCTGGCTCAATATCGTCGCAATATATCGTTTTATGTAAACTTAGACGTTCGTTATTTTTATTGATTGAATACAAATTGGATTATTCCAAAGTTAGATTAATGTGTTGACAAATTTAAGAGTACATGCTCTCTAAAAAAAAGTTAACTTGTATTTGTAATTTGGTTTTGGATTTTGTGCCATGTCTGTATATATCTTTAGAGAATTTTCAGTAATCAACAGCAGCATTCTAGAATTATGTTGGGGTCTAAAGGGTTAAAGATAGATTCTGTTCACTGTGAACAGAATCATAATTTACTCTCTTCTTTTTATACCTCTTCTTTACAGAATTCATTGTATTCAAAAGGAAAATAGGGCAGTTAATGGTGAGAAATTGCCTTTGGCAAGATGCAACCTCCTGCCTTCTGTTGTTTTCCAATTAACAGTCACTAACAGCTAATTAAGCAACGTTCCCGCCATTTCTACGAGCCAGTCCTCCAGGTGTCAAGTGGCACGAGCCACAACTGAAAACGCAGTCACGACCAAACCACTGTTACACATGAAGCTAAAACCCTTAGTTACTATATACACTTCTGGACTTAAATTAATGACCCGTTCATTCATTAGGAATATAAGTTCTAAATAATGCCTGATGAGTATAAAGAACCAACATTCATGTGAAGAAAACCTAGCGTAGCTTTGAAACAGATAAAACATTGTCAGGGATGCATAGTCCATTAGATGCAGCCATAATTCTATCAATGTGTTTGTGAGTAATTGCATTTCTTCAGCCCTTTTCTTTTTATACAGGGAACAGCGTTTTATGGTTGCAATTAAGGATTCTAGCTCTTACATGAGATGAAGCTGAGTTACTACTCTTCCTACCTACAGAAGCCTTAGCTGTTTAATTTCTCTCCACCTCTGGCTCCCAGGAGGCTTTCACAGTGCAACCTTTCAATGATGTGCAGGATTGATTAAAGCCTATATTGCATCCAGACCAAATGGCAAGAGGGTTAGGAATAGGAATAGGCCCGTTGCTGCTTCTCACAGAGGCCTGTTGCTGCTTCTCACAGAGGCCCGTTGCTGCTTCTGACAGAGGCCCGTTGCTGCTTCTCACAGAGGCCCGTTGCTGCTTCTCACAGGGGCTCGGAGTTAGCTATCACAGAGGAAATTTGTTGGTTGTTACCATGCCTGGTTTATGGGTTTTCAGCACTATACTCAGCCAGTCCGATGGGCAGAAATGATGCTTACACTTCGTCTCCACATGGTTAAACCTAAGCGGGGGGTGTATAATTGCAGTGGATGCCCTATGTTGGGGGGACAGAGGACAGACACTTAGGAGATGGAGGTATTAGCGCTAGCTAGATTTGTGAATACAACACTCACACTCTTACTGACAGCACGGCGGGATGCTTCCTGCCACTGACATTATGAATGTGTGCTGTGGCAGTTTGTTCTGTTTCACGGTGGCCCAGTTATGTCACTTCTATCTAGAACAAAAAGCCACCCAGTGTGTAATTAGTGGGTAAGTGTTTGTGTGTGTTTGTGTGTGTCTGTGTGTGCGTGGTGATGGTGTTTACCAAAGGATTCCGTGCGGAGGCCTGCAGGTCTTAACTCTTTTCATCCCCTGAAGAAACAAAGAGACGAATGGATGAGTTGAGCTCCTCAAGGCTTGTTTATTGGAGTCTCTAGCTTCCCTTCACTCACTAAAGTACGTATGGAAAGATATTGTGTATGTGTGCCTGTCGTCGTATCTGACTGACCAATGATTCAACAAATTAGTGTGTCATCGTTTCGTCAGATTAAAGTCGCTGAAGTGGGAAGATTAAATCGAAAATGTGAGTGTTACTTTAATGAGTCGTAATCTGCGGTCAGGGTTTGCGCGACTGTTCGTCCACTGCTGCATCACTGTGTGCAACCTGACGGCTACAGCTGAACACGGAGACGGTGCTGCCAACATTGCAACCTCCTGTGTCAGTGTTTGTGTTTGCTCCGTAAGAAATCTGTTCTGTCAGGCGACGTTTGATAAGAGGCTGAATGCGTCAGTGTTCGAACCGCGTAAACCTCCCACATCATCGCCTCCCGGAGGATGAGTGACAACGTGAGACACTGATGGGCTGCGTGCTGGTACCATGGTCGAAGACACCACTTGGTGTCTGTCGGTGAGACACACACTGCGGCCTGTGTTTGTCGTCGTGTTTCTACTGGAATCCTTCTGACGGCAAACAGCCGGGCCAGAACACTTCTTTAAATGTACTTTATTTCCCCTTAATGAGCAGTGAAGATCAACTGACGGGGCAGACTAATGGCTGAAGCCAGTTGCCCAACATGTTGATTTGAGCTGCCTTCGTCCCAGTGGGCTAATGGCTGCTAGGATGCTGCTAATGAGTAGTGGAGCTGTGCTGCCACCTGTGGTTGATCCGACACGACCCAGAGCACGCTGGAAAAGGCATTTGGGGTCAAGGGTCGAACTTCAACTCCTCCACCTCACAGGGTTCTGAGGGACAGCGCAGCAAAAGGTCCACTAATGGACTCTTGTACTTTGCTGGGTCAATGCTTCACCCTCATTACCTTCCAAAAGAATAACGGATTAATCAGATAATGAAATGCAGTCGAGGGAACGGCAAAGGAAAAAGTGGTATCGACTGAATTCCTGTCCACCTCGGTGAGGTGTTTCACGTGTGTTCACACTGAATTACCCAGGAGACTAATGGAAATTTGAATAAGGCTTATTGTGTATGTGGACGGTGCCGGGTGGACGCCTGTGCGCTTATTGTGGGCAAAACAAGACATTAGCTTAAATGCAACCCTGGTGCTCAAACGCAACCAGCCGCATCACTAACCTCCACTCACCGAAACAAAAAATGCCACCCATGTCTTACTGTACATTTACATTAGCGGCATTGGCTATTGCAACGCATTCTATCCTTGCGTATGTACGGGAAGCCTTTGAGTCTGGGGGAATATCCAATTTTCCGCTGCATGGGGAACATATTGCCCACCTTGGACTGAAGCTAGCTGCTTTGAGATTCTCCACAGATGTTAATTTTCATGTCACATGCCCCTAACATTTTTCAGTGCACCTCAGGTGTGTCAGGAATGCTGTCGATTCTTGACCTTATACTTTTGTATTACAGAAATGTAATTTTTGCATGAAGTGTCTTCTTTTACAGACCTGCTTTTTAGAGTGGGGCTCTTTGGGCTGTAATACGGCCTGTCAAGAAGTTGTATTGTTGCCTAGAATGAAGTCAGTTCATCTTTGAACTGCATAATTATTCAAGGAATGAAAGGAAGTGTAAAATAATAATTATTAAAATGTTCTCAAATCTCATTTAGCACATTTGTGGTTTTGTCGGTTATGTGTGTGCTTCTATTCCTGTTAACTCCTCTACCTGTAATTTTTACAGAGGTCTTCAAGCCGTCTAATCTTGGGTCCCCTGCATACACAATCTACGTTTGGTTCCAATAGGCTTTTGGAACTATCAACAAGGCTGAGTTTAGTCTGTACTGCCCTTCAGGCCTTCACAGAGACATGGATTTCCTCCCAAAACACTGTTGCTCCAGCTATTCTTTTCCTTGACTATGTGCTTTCCCATTGTCTTACAGTATCTAGTTGTCGTGGTGGTAACGCAATTATACATACTTCTCCAAAGTCCCCCACCTGTCTCCCCCCAGTCCCCCGCCTGTCTCCCCCCAGTCCCCCGCCTGTCTCCCCCCAGTCCCCCGCCTGTCTCCCCCCAGTCCCCGACCCGCTCTGTCTTCCCTCTCTGACCATTACTTTGTCAACCACTTTGAAAATAAAGTTGGTGGCATCTGTACCAGAATTCCTCAGCCTATTATGTCTGCTGTTCTCTCACACAGCATCCTTGCCTACACACGATCCTCTTCCCTGTTTTCTGCAGATTCCTCTGGATTTCTGTCCGGTGCCCTGACAACCTGCCCAGTCGATCTCTTCCCCTCCCCCCTTCTCTATACCGTCTCTGGAGACCTTTCATTCCTCTCTTTACTCATCAAATCATCTCTGAACGCTGGTTGTGTCCCTTTTTACTTCAAGATTGCCTGGGTTGCACCCCCCCCTCAATAAACCAATACATGGCCCTACTGACAACAAAACCATGTCTGACCAACTTTGCTCAAGCCTAACCAGTCAGGTAGCTTTTTAGCATTGGCTGAACTGGCTCTGAGTTCAAAGGTAATCTGCAATGTGTTATCCTTAATGCAGACAGAGCGGCCACCGGCCCTCCATCTAGGGCTGGATAGCATGCAGGCTGGTCAATGAAAAGAAAATAATTGGGTTCATCCATTCTCATCCACTTGTAATTTATCCACTGTCTTTAATACTGTTAAAAATACGATCCTCCAGTCCTCCCTCTTAGTACAGGGTTCCCAGGACATTGACATTTTTGAATTGCATCGTAACTGCTCCATTGGGTTCCTGGGGTCCTGAATGGCTTGGTTCTAGGCCCTTTCCTCTGGTCTCTATAAACCGTTCTCTGGAAGACATTGGTGTTTAGATTCTGACTCATCATGTCAAGCTCAACCTCGCCAAGTCAGAGCTGCTCCTCTTCCAAGAGACGGTCTGTCCTCTCCAGGGCCTCTCCAATACTGTTGCCTCCCCAATTTTCTTGGCACACCAGTTATCAGTTATCAGGATATTTTCTCTGAAACTTCTGAAATCCTACTATTTTCTATTTCATGTTGAATAACTCTTGAGTGTCCCACCTTAACAGCTCCGGTTAAGAGTATCTGCTTAATGACAACAGCTCTATATAAGGGCAATGTTAGTAAACCACAGTTTGAAAATTGCCAGGAAGGCTCTAAATAGAGGACATCTGTGGTTTGGGGGATCTTACATGTGTGGTGTTAAAATTGGAGTGCATTTTGAGGAAGTCAGTAGTTCTTTCAAACTAGTCTTGTTAGCTTACCTTTTACCTACTTAATGGACCTTTCCCCACCAGAGTCCTGTAGGTCCTGGTCAATTGTAGGGCCATTTGTGATGCACAAATGTAATTATTGCTGTTATTTTTTTAAGGCGGTAAAGGCCTTCTTTTCTTCTTCCCTTTCTGCGGAAATTAGATTTTTTTGTTGTTGTCCTGGATTGATAAGGCAAGCTGCGGACATTCCTTTCTTATCTCAGACCTCAGGGCTAATGCTTTTTTATGCCTTTTGTCTCTTGTTGTTGTTCAGAAAAGCTGAATGGCATATCATCGTCCTTTTGGTTGAGAGTTTCCTTGAAAGCTACTGTGTCTCCCTATTCTTGAGTGACAGCGGGCCACAGATGTACTGTATACGTCTGAAGATTTTATTCTGTATTTTCCAGCTATGTATATTTGGTGTGATTAATCTTTGTATTGTATTCGCGTAACGGGCGGAATGATGTACTTGCTTTCTCTTTTATAATGAAATCTTGGCTTTTTTCGTCTCAAGTTGATCTTTTCCGAGACAGTGGGTTTCCCCCGGTGACAGAAGGGGCATCGGTTTATCACATTGGATTTTAGTTTATGCTTTCATATCACTTTAAGGTTGCAATAAGGTTTCAATTTTCTTTTTTATTTGAAAACTGATGACTGTTTCCTTCATATGTATTGCCTTTTGCAATGTATTTACTGGAGAGATAAATTGTTTTTTCTGGCAATGGTTTGACTGCTCCTATAAAACACACACGTGTGCATGCATTCACATGCACGCTTTTTCTCTGTCAGAAAACACACACATTTTCATTCACATGCACTCACACACTCACTCGAATTACTCACACAGTGACAAATACCCTCTTTTCCTCTCTCTAACAAACACAAGTTTTTTTCTTTGACACATGCACAGAAACAATCACACACATTGACATTGTTCTTTGACACACTTTTCCTGGTAAAGAAATACACACAACATGTGCACACTAACTCACCTGGTTTAATTGGCATCCCAAACCAACCCATGTATGGTATGTAAGAGCCCTTTGCCCTGCTAACTGGTTTCCCATGAATTTCTCTACACTTACACCGACTTGCACTGTTTGATGCCAAACACTTCATGCCTCCCAAATCATGCTGCGCACTCTGTGAAGTGTTCTACTTAGGCGTTAGTTCACCATTTGGACCGCAGACTCTGTCTTGTGGCTCTTTTGATTGAAGACCACTGTTAGGGTCCAATGTGATGTCTCAGTATGTGGATCTTTCCTAATGTAACCCATATTCATGGAGGAAGTCTCCTGGAGGCTGGCAGTTTACGACGGAATATACGATCAGATTTATGTGGGAGGCGGAGTTCAGCTAGGCTAACTAGATTCAGCTGGGCTAGTTCTGGCTAAGGGCGTCTGCTAAATGAGTAAAATGTAAATGTAGGTAAGCATGTGTTGTAGACATTACATTTAACCCCCACCCCCCGCCACACACACACACACACACACACTTTCTAGTCCTCTAATTTCACACTGATCTCACTTTTTCCTTGATCTAATCTCAGTCCGCCCAAATTTCCATTCACCCTGATCTCAATTTGCTCTAATCTCAACCCACCCAGATTCCATTTTACCCAGATCTCAATTGACTTTAACTCTAGCCTGACAACACAAGATCTAAATATGGCAAATTATTGCATGCTGTATCATTTCTTCATAATTTTGTGATCGCCAGATCGACGGCAGATGCAGTACAATGTTAGCTTGTGTTTAGGCAAATCCATCAAACATGAGCTAGATAACGAGTCTAATGACAACATTGCCATCAGGGTGTGGTCATTTTAGTGACTTGCTTCCTGCTTTAGTAATGTCATTGCATTTTCAATCCCTTATTTTCTAATTAGCCCAGTTCAAAGTCATTAGCCCTAGAAAGTAATTTCACTTTTGACCATCAATATAGTGTCTGTGTCTGTAGAATGTTGATAACCATGGCAACGACGTGACTAAGGAACAGAGCTGCACACATTGAATAGCCTTTTCTTTCCCTCCAGATACATGACCTGAAATCACCTGCTCAGACAAATTAATGTCATGGAAGCTTCTTCTGGGTATTGGCAATTATGGAAATAGTCCATATGTCATTTCTGAGGCATTTCCGTATTGTGGAAGGTTTTTTGATGGCGCAAATTTTGGCTAGTTTGGTGCCGTGGAAAAATAATCCTGCTGCAGCAGGAAATGTGAATTATGTGTGTATTTCCTGGACTGTAATTGATGTATTTTCTAGGGTGATTATTTAACAAGGGCATCTCAAGTTCACCTAGTTTGCTGTGCATGAGAAGGCCTGCAACAGCAGGGCGACCAACTTTAGGATATGGCACCTGTACAGTGGGTAAATACAGTGGCTAACAGGGCAATTATGCTTTGTTGGTAAAGAGCCCTCCCCTCATGTCCTAACCTTGTTCCATGTTCCCACTAAAACTGCAGCATATTTATATATGTGCAGTGCACTGATTTTGAACAGTGTCCATTTGAAGGTCAATGGGGTTAGTTCGGGGCTCAGGCCAAAAGTAGTGTGCTGTATGGTTTCATTTGGGATGCGCTGCTGGTTGACTCCACTCACAACATGGGACATGGGGCTTATGTGTCTGGGGTAGAAGAAACACCTGAGGGGCTTCAAAAATCCTGCTCTCAGGCGGAAACGATAGCTAGGTTGATGATGACTATATCCCTGAAGCATCTCTGATGTTTCCTCTCTTTTGGGACTCTGGAGAGTCTGAATGAGGCAGAATATATAGGTCACAGCCAATATTAAGGATACAAATTAGTTACACAATTTGAAATTGAATGAATGCGCTTCCAGATAAATTGAAATAAACATTCAATCATGATTAGGGTCATGTAAAAAAATTCTGGGCAGGCCCAATTGGCTGTTATTTATCGACCATGACTAGAGATTTCAGTGAAATCAATCCCAAGCTAGATCAGCACTTGTTAATGATTCCACAAATAGGATGCTTCCAAAATAACTCTAATCCCTAGATCCTATTTTATGAAACATTCTCCAAGAACAAATACTAAAAGTATTATCTTTGTCAGAAAAACCTACCACAATACAATGAAAAAAACAATAAATTAGGTTGTTGTTTCTACCCCTTAAAGCTTGTGTGAATTCTAGTGAATATTGAATACAGTGATATTTAAGACCCAGACAAACACTGACCTATATTTGTACACTGGAGAGTTACTTGGTTGGATGCAAACCCAGCAGCGGAGGACGGGTTAGTAAAATCAATAGCAAACATGAAAGGGAAAATTATAAACTGAAGATCAACGCAAAATTGTGGAAAAATATCCCACCATTTGTTTACTGAATTTGTTTCATTGGCTGAACGTGGGAATGTGAGCTACTAATGAAGGTACTGAGGAATGACGATGGGTGGGCGGAATGGGAAATGGAATGGCCTGCCTCCCGTTTTGCCTAAGGGAATTCTGGACTGGAACAAGCGCTTGGGGGTGGAGCCCTTCAATTTAAACTACCATTAAACAAATGCATTGGGGACTTTGACGAAACACACGAAGAAACATGATGAAAATTGTTATAATGAAGGTACTCATGGACAACTTCGCTCAGTATTCACAAATTTGTTCCAGTTTAAATATCTATTAAGCATGTTTGTTGATTTATATTGCAAATGAAACAGTTTGTTTTTACCCCAAGTCAATTTTCAAGGCTCCTAACAGGACTTTTCCAATGTAGTGACACTGTCTCTTTCTTTCTGTTTTCCATGTTACCCTCCTCCCTGTGTGCCTGGTGTTCTCCAATTAAGGTAAGAGAATGTTCAATCAGAAACCCACTTCCGTTACTGTGTACTTCCACTCAATTAAATTTGTCCCTGTGGTCAATAATCAGGCTTAATAATGGCACACATTGTCAAAATCCAAATAGACTATTTGAATTACCTCCTTTACACAGGCAAGCCTTTGTGTCATTATACACAGAGGCTTTACTCTGTGATTGATATGTTATCAAACTAATGCAATCAGCTCACCGTATGCCTGAAAATATAATTAGTGTAATGGTCAATGTGATAATTCCCTTAATGTTAATACCATTTCTAAGAGGAATCGGAATTTCTGTGGCATGTTAATTTGACCTGCTGTTGAGGCACAGCAGTCATTTCCATTAGTCAGATTATTTCTTATTGGTTTGTGTGGAGATAATGAATGGTGAGTTGCTTTAGAACAGCGGCTAACTAGCAAATGTACTGTGTCCCAGCCTGTGGTTGGTACCTGGCTAATTGTTGACCGGACCTGCCAGCTGGACTCAACGGTCCATGGCGGAGTTTTATAAAAGCTTTAGCCAGGTGGATAACACAGTGAGGATCCCACCACAGTGACAGTGGAAAAACACTGGTTCCAACGAGCGGGCTGTTTTCCTCCTGTCAAGGCCAATCTGCTACATATCCGAATAGACAATACCCACTGGCTAGATACTGCAGGTAGCCTAAGTAACTCAATATTCCTTGGTTAAATGCAAATCAAGCTGCTAGGTTCTGCTAGATGGTCAATTAATCATAGCGCTGCTAGCAGCTACTGTTAATTGAAGCGTTAACGGGCGGGAGCTTGCAGACGACGCTTCCACTTTGATGTAGCGCATTCCAAAGTTGGTGTCATCACAATTAACACTCAGGCAGCCCACTGTGCTTCCACTGTGATGCTGTAGCATATTCCCTTCCCTCGTTTTGCCTCGCGTTTTAACGCGCTATGGATACGCTCGGAGGATGGGGGAAGGAAGCGCCACCGTGAGAGGATACTGACTAAGATGCTTTGGTCGTTCTGTCGTTTCCCGTGTGAGGTGGGACAGGGACAGTCGGGATGCTCAGGTTTCTTTCCATTTTCTTGTCAGCGTGTTATGGAGTGTGTTTTGTACAGTGTGAGGAACATGGGAAATTCTGTTGTGAGGTTTTGATCTAATCGCACAAGCAGCATGTTCTCAAGAGGAGTTGTTATTTGGTTCAGAGGAGAAACAAACTATTTATGGCGTCGATGAACATGCATCTTGAATTTGACGAGTTCCCCCCCCCCCCCGGCCAAAATCAAGACAAACTGAAGAGTTTAGATATGAGTTTCCTATACCACTAATTGACGAATGCATTCTTGCTTCAAATTATTGATAATACTGTTATAGTAATGTGATATGTTTCAGAGACATAGACAAAATATATTTAATGTAACGCTTAGTTAGGACTGAAACATCGCATTGACTTGTCTCCCAAACACTGCCTCTGCGGTCCTTAGTAACAGGCATACTCTTTCTAGAGCTAAACTAATCCACAGTGCTTTAACATGCATGGGAGCAGCTCAGTAATATGGCTCGGTCATTGCATGTCGCATGTACAGTTGTATGTCTCAAGGCGCTCAGTGCTTTGGAAGCTGGTGTCTGCACGACAGTTCCACCCCCCCAAATGAGATGTGAAAACTGTCTTTCTACCATGGCCCGGATATCTCTGCACCAGTCTGCCCCGTCTTTGTCTACAAAACAACATGAAGCCAGGGTCCAAGACGCACCACGGCCTCCTCTTTCACTTCATTCATATGGTCATTTTCGTCCCAAAGTAGAAGAAATAAATGTTTGCGGAAACAAATTTAAAAAATGAAGTTGTGGTGGGTTGTAAATCACAGATTGTCGCCACTAGAAGCCGTGGCGTTGATGGGATAACGTGGCGGGTGATGTTTATACTGTCCTTCGAGACAGTGGGGGAAGACAGAGAAAAGAGTTTGGCCTGAAATAGCAGTGAGCCTGGGTCTGAGCTCATGTTTTCGGAGTGAATGCTAATTGAAGGCTGCAGCTTAGAACGCTGGACCACCCTAGGCTAACTCTAACTATCTGAATTCAAATGATGCCTAGGCAGAAACACATTATACAACCTGTCATTTAGATTCTAGACGTTTATACTCAGTGACCTAAGGTAGGGTAGCTACCAGGCCAACAATGAACAAAAGCTACAGCATTAACGGGATATAAAGGGAAGTCGTGGCCACCCGACTTCTGTCACATCTCCACGGAGATTTCTTCAATGTGTTTGGTTTTTTCCCATCACCTGTGGGTAAATGTTCAGTTAGAGCGCAGAGTCTCACCCTGCAGGATGCAGCTGTTTGTACCTGGCTCTGATGCCAGTTGTCAGGTGCACACAGATGTGTGCCAGCTACATATGCCAGGTCCCCAGCTGGGCACCAGCACTGTCTCCACGCGGTCGTCAGCCAACAGTTACCCGGCAACGCTCTTGTCATGTCTATCTCTCCTGTTTTCTCTCTTGCCTCCACGCTCTCTCGCCTGCCACCTCTCTGCACGCTGTGCTGCCTCTGTCTTTAACTTTTTTGCTAGCCCTCTCTCCCTTCCACCCTCGCTCCACCACCCACCCGCCCCTAACCCCCTGGGCTTCGGTGTGATCTTAATGGCACGCAGCCCGTTTCAGCTGAAGGAGGCGTGTTTTCGCCGTGCCGACTAAGCCTCCCGTGTCCCTAATCCAGTGCTTGGTTCCCCAGTTGTCCTGGGCAGCCTCGCGTACCTGCACCGTGGTCGGGAAATTCGCGGGCGGGCCGGTGTCTCCCTACGGACACGCCGAGTTGGGATCTGGAGCGGCTGAAAGGTTAGCCGTTGTGCGTGTGTCAGCGTTGCCGTGGCGCCGTCTCACACGGCATTTGGACAGAATGGCGTGCCGAGGCATGTCTCCAGTAATGTATTCAGAGACTAAGGAGTTGCCCCGAGATGCAGGCTGGCCATTTTACACAACTGAGAAGGTATCTTTCTTTGTAAATGCGCAGCCCCGAAAGGCCATGAAAACATTTAAGATCAGTGCAAGGTGTACTGTATGTGGATGTTTCTTTTGAACAACAAGCCCGGAGGGTGGATTTTCAGTTCAGCAGACGGCCTACTGTATCCGGTGGAGATCTGGACAGTGAAAACAACCAAATGAGCCAAGGGAGATGGCAGGCAGATCAACTGATAGCCAGACAGAAATACTTGAAAAAGTAGACACTGAGCAAAAATAGTTCAGTCAATATGATAAGTTCCGCTATCAAAGAGTTTTGTCAAGCTTTGAGATTGGGGGAAATACAGTAGTAGCAATTACAAATCAGCCTAGAGCTTGATATTCATTAAAGAGTTTATTAATGAGTTGGACTTAGAGCTGAAAACCTCTTTACTCTTATTTGACACTAGAGTATTTTGTCAGCTTTCTTCTTTGAGTATGCAATTCCAAATCTCCTGCGGACAAAAGCGGGTGTGTTTTTTGCATGAAGGCATGCGGAGGAACAGAGGTCCCAATTATCTCGTCTTCCTGATTTACTGCTTTGAGGTTTGTGAGAAACTGTGAAGGAGCACACTTCAGGAGAATGGACATATTGTTGAGACACTGTACTGTAAAGTTTAAGGAGCGTATCTTTAAAGTGGCCATCTTGCATATTTTATTATGCTGGGAGCAGTGTACTGTCGTAGGTGAGTGGGGTGGAGGCTTGACATTACTGCAGATCTCTCCTGGCTGTCACCGTAAATACAGCATCAAGGTCCAGGGACCACCAGCTTCCAGCCCCGCTTCCCTAACACAGATCAGGATGTCACATACACACACACACACACACACGCAGTCCCTGAACTTATTGCTATTGCGTGAGCGGTGCCCAGAACAAGCAGAGCTGTCCTGTTCTCCTGATCACATTTGATGTGCTGATTTATATTCAAACCTCTTGTTCGTGTCCCGGGTGGAATCCATGCTCAATCAGCCACATACAGTGGAGAGCTGAAGGCAGAAAACAGCTGAAAGTCAGATACTAAATTATATTTCTGAACAGGGCGCCAACATTCCAACAGCGTCTAGAGAGACCGAGAGAGTGAGACACAGAGAGAGACAAGGGCAGACAGAGTGAGACACAGAGAGAGACAAGGGCAGACGGAGTGAGACACAGAGAGAGACAAGGACAGAATGAGACACAGAGAGAGACAAGCACTGAGAGGGACAAGGACGGACCGAGTGAGACACAGATAGAGACAAGGACAGACATAGTGAGACAGACACTTACAGAGCGTGACATGGAGACGACACAGAGAACTACACAGAGAGACAGGGAGAGAGAGAAGAAAAGCAATGGAGAGAATTAGTCCAAAACGACAGCTACAGGCATATAGATAACAGAGAGACACAGAAAGATGAGAGTGAGAGATACATGGTAACAACATTGTAGTTAGGTAATAATTAGTGAAGAACATTTATCCTTTTTAAACATTTGTGTTTGTAATGTTTACTGCCAATAAACCTTTAAATTGAAGAGAGAGAAAATGAAAAAATCAGACAGATAGAAAAAGAGAATGTAAGATGATGAGAGAGAGATAGTGGCACATGCCTGCCCACACCTGACCAGGAATTAGGGGCGTGGGCTGGCATTGGGCCCTCTGCGTCTGTCACAGCCAATCAGAGTGGGCGGCTGGAGGCTGTCATTTAGTGCTGATTTAAGCGGAGTGGGGAGCCCACAGGGCCGGCCCATAATAGCGTTCCACCTGTGTGATAAATCACCTGTGACACGCATGGGCATGGAGGAGAGACATGCCCACGGGCACCGGGACACGGCATCCGGACAGACAGGGAGACACACGGCCTACTGGGACATCAGCCACCAGGGCTCAGTGGTGCTGTCTAGGGTGGGCACAGGCAACCAGGCAGGTTACTGACTGACTGAAAGGACATATCTAGACTCAACCGTTCCGGTTCCAGGGTTCTTGTTCCAGGGTTACAGTTCCAGGATTATACTTCTTGGGTTCTAGTTCCAGGGTTCTTGTTCCAGGGTTACAGTTCCAGGGTTATACTTCTTGAGTTCTAGTTCCAGGTTTACAGTTCCAGGTTTTGACTTCTTGGGTTCTAGTTCCAGGGTTCTATTTCCATGGTTAGAGTATCTGCTTTCCAAGCCTCACTAATGCACTTTATTCCAAATCCAATGCACTGAGTATAATTTTTCCAAAGGTTATTCGGAGAGAGAATTTTCCAAAAGAGCTGTGACTTGCATATGATCACATTATTTTCATACTCATCAAACCATTCAGTGAAACTTCATGCCAAGGGGATGGTGGCTCTTTCATCCTGGAAGACACCCAGTGAGTCACCTAGAACCTTTTCTCTTGCCATCTTGATCCAAAACATTGGTCAACTGGGCCTGCTCAGCATTTATATACATGCCAAACAGATTGACAGGATGTTAATTGTTTAATTGTATCATGCAGTAGACGTGTGTTTGGAAGCATCTTCAATTGTAATGTTCCTTGACTCTTTCAGCTTAACTCAAATCACCTTTACTGTTCTCTCATCATTGTGCTAATACAATAGTTGGAAACCTCTTAAAACCTTTTTTTCTTACCAGAAAATGTTTGCAATTAGGTTTTTTAGAGAGGGATGCAATGACTGTTTAGTGGTTGTCTTAGTTCTCCCTTAGTTGATTGCACTTTCATTTTAGGGAGCTCTTGATAAGAGGATCTTGAATAAAGTATCAGCGGTTTCCAATCAAGGATACTAGAACCCCTAGAGGAACCTGCTCTGTGCGGATGGGGCAAATGAGAAGAACGATTACTGGTAAAAAGCCTATGAAGTGGTCCTTCGAGGGTAGTCAGGGCAGAGCATTTTTCGTATTGTGGTTGAGTAACTTAAAAAGGTTGGGGACAATTTGTTTTATTGCCCACGTGTAAACCTCAAACGAGGACTGTGTTCATGTTCTGGACATCTGCGTTGGATGCTTAGTAGAATGTCTTCATGTCAAATGGCTGTGCCTGGGACATACTGAGTCTAATGCCCCCCCATCCCCCAAATCTGTCAATTCCAGCCACTGTTTGCATCTCCTCGAACCACCCCCAGAAACCACGCCGATTTACTTTGGAAATGAAATTCCCTTGTGAACGTTCGTCACAGCAGATCAAAGCGGTGCAGATTAAAGCAGAGTTGATGCAGAGGAGCTCTGTCTGGGTCACTGGCTCTGGCTGTCGAGGACATCATCCTGTTGGCTTAAATCGCAGGGCCACGACAAGGGTCAATGTCAGTGGACCTTTTGGTTAATTAACTATTTCTTCTCAGACTCTACTGAGCTCACTATCAGTCCGCTTTTCTGGGCTTCCTTTGCATTTCTTTTAAAGGCAGCTCGTTAATAATGAAGCGATGGAAGAAATAATTGATTCGACACAATCTTCCTGCTCATTTCATAATGGAGGACCAAGAGCTGCACTGATTTCCAGGCCTCCTCATTGCAGAACTAATCTACACAGTACACTACCTTTCTCGCCAGGCCTCCCACCCATCTTCTCTGTCCCTCCCTCCCTTCTACCTCCTGCTCCTCCTCCCCGTCTTGTTCTCTCCAGACCTTTCTATGCATATCTGACGAACTGCAGTGCACGGTCATGATCGAGTTAGGTGGCCGTATGTTAGTGCCAAAACGTCCGTGTGTTCAGAACAGTCCAGTACAATGTAGGGTTGTCCCCGAGAGGAACTTGGGAGGAAATGCAGGGGGCGGGTTGGTGAAAAGACACAGGAGAACAATGGACAGTGGATCTGTTCCAAAGGGCCCCCGTTGCCTTTGATGAAAAGTAGTGCACATGGAGGGGAAATGTGTACCGTTCCTGTAATTCCTTCTGCTGAAGAAAGTCACAGATGACTCCGCACGGACCGTAATATCTGTCCCTGAGAGTAGTTACCGGGTTACTCTGGCGAAGGCGTGGGGGTCGGCGACCTTCATGACCGTAAGAGCTATTTAAAAAATAAATTACCAATATATAGTGTGTAGGGAGCCGTGCAAGGAATGTTAACCCTTTTAATGCAAAATGGTGGGGAAATTCTTAAATTAAGCATTACGAAAAGCAGTTGGATCAAATGACCGTAAAATCTACCGGTCAGGGTCAGTGAGTAGCAGAGTCTCTCTGCCGGAGCGGCAAGGAGAACCAGTGTGAATGGTAAATATGCTACAGGAGTGTGACTTTCTGTGGTGAGGCTATCTCATATGGTCCCTCAGTATCTTCTCCCTCTGCTGACACTGAGCATGAAATCAAAGCGAGGACACCATCTTCAAAGAGAGGACACCATCTTCAAACAGAGTATAATGCCATCTTCAAAGAGGGGACATATCTAAGCGGGGACACTATCTTCAAAGAGGGGGATACCATCATCAAAACAGGACACCATTTACATATGGGGAACACCATCTTCAAAGAGGAAACGCCATCTTCAAAGAGGAAACGCCATCTTCAAAGAGGAAACGCCATCTTCAAAGAGGAAACGCCTTCTTCAAAGAGGAAACGCCATCTTCAAATAGGAAACACAATCTACCAGGTGATGGAGAAACCCAAGTCACAGTTCATTGTTTCTGCCTCACATTTGATGTTGTTACCTCTGTGATCAGAAAACACATTCCTCTAAATTATAAAGCTCATATCAACATGCAAGCCTATTGATACACTCTGTAACAGTAAATGAAAGGCCAAGTGGGACAGGGCTTTTTTTCCTTGGAAGATTGTTGATGTTGTATTAATAAAATTTTATTAATGAATTCATTTATATTTTTTTTTCTGTATTCTTTGAGAGTGGCCCCCAACCTTTTTGAGTTACTGTAACCCCCCCAAAACATATTTTGCACGGCTAGCAGTACCCCCTCATGTTAATTTCACTAGTAAGACAATGGTGTCATGAGTGTTTTCAGGTACCCCCCGTGGAGAGGCCAAGTACCCCCTGTGGAGAGGCCAAGTACCCCCAGGGGTCCTAGTACCCCTGGTTGGGAACCACTGCTTTAAGATACAATTTCCCATCTTTTTTCTTTGCTTGCACAACTACTGAGATGTGGTCTTGTGAAAGCTGCACTGTGATTCAAGCAAATTAATTAGATCATTATATGGTAGCCAAATATTGTCTTATTTGTTCACGCAGGTTTCTATAATTTCATTTTAGGATTTTGGCTGAGTATCTGAAAACATTCAGTGACAAAAAATGCACAAACCCCCCCGCCCCCCCGAAGAAAATCCTAAAGGGGGACAGATAGTCTCCCAGTACGTTGCACGTGGGAGGGCTCCACGCCATCCTGCAGCTCAGGAGCAGTGCATTATGGGTTTCACTGGCATGGCAGTGTTCTGAAATACTGCGCCCTTCCATTAGAGACATCATTTGCTTAAGGCTTAAGCTTACATAACCGTGCTGTAGATGTGACGTAATAACCATCTGAACCGGTCCCGAGCAATCTTAATAGCAGCTGTACCAGGAATAACTGCGATGTGTGATTTTATTTTGTACATGTACCTACGGGAGAAACACTGCCCACACTGAGAAGAGCTTCCGACGTGTTCATTTCTTTCTTTCTTTTTTCATAAGCAGACAAGGACTTGGGCGAAAGCCAATTCTTGAACTGTTCTACCACTCGGAACTGGCGTGTAGAGTTATATATTTCAGCCTACAGCCGGAACCAATTATTCACCACCCACAAATAGCAAGTTGCGTAAGACTTTCCACAAGGTGAGAACCCTTCACATCAGCTATTGACGAGAGCCGATGTCATCTGTGTCATATAATATACAGGCGAGGAACGAGAAATCGCTGAGGATGTACATTGCATCGCATTATTGCATTGTATGCGAGTGCTTACATGTACAGAAAGTGCACGTCAATGTTTCCGATTCACTCATAGTCGTGCATTCGCCACGTACGTTTGATGTATGGCTGGGTCCTGGTGGGATTCAAGTTCACGCTCTTACAAACGCTACGCTCCACAATCTGACCCCGGTGCAGATAGCGGTATGTTGCCAGGCCATTTCCTTGTGATTCTACTGTATTACTGTTAATGGAATGCATCCTGTTTATGGAATGCATCCAGCCAGTGGGTTTCCTCGGGTATTATCCTGGGTTTAGTTCTGGGCCTGTGCTCTGCTGTTTCACCAGACGGCTCCTGTCCCAGGAGTGCTCTCTGGTGGGCTCTGGAATCTGCGAAATAATGGTTGCCGTATACTCTAAAACAGAAAAAAAGAAAAACTCCAGGTAGAAGGCCCATTATGGGAATCGTGATTAGAGGTTCCCTGGAGATCCTGACGGTTCCTAGAGTATTCATCAATAAACCATTGCTAGCTATTTTAAAAAGAATGCATTAACGAGATGTAAAACGCAGTTGCTTAACAATGGTTCCTATTTAGTTAGCTTAGTGATTTGTGGACAATTGTTTATTGGTTCAATCTACGGGTTCCTAGACTAACTCTTGATTGGAAGCAATTTGTGGGGGCACATTGTAGGGGCATGGCTTTAAGATGAATGAATATATATTATGACCACACATCAGAATCCTTCCTGTTTATCTGTTTATTTCAAATTTTTAAGCCCGCTGCGAAGCGAAGTAATCCACGGTGTTAATATGGATATCTATATTATTACAATGATAAGTATATTATACCTTTTTACAGGATGTATCTGTGCGTGCATACCAAAGCAGCATTTTCATTTACAGAGTAATGAAATTATGTTTACGATAAATTTTCTAATTATGCTAACGTGACGCTGACGTGGATACGGTGTAGCCATGGTATTGCTAATGTAGTGAACAGGTCGTACTCATGCTACAGTCGGATGTCGCACAGTCACGTGTAACCAACATTGAAGACAACGCCGCCTACCAGGACAGTCCCTGATTAACGCTCATTTCATCCAAAATATCCGGGCCTACAGGTTTGTATTTATTTTCATGACTGGCGTCTTTTGCTTTCTTGTTGGCCGTGGGCTTTTATCACGGAAGCTGGTGAGTGAGGCGCTCGTTAGCGAGCCCCGTTGGGGGGCTGGTGTGTGTGGGCCAGGAACCCCAGTGGAGAGATAATCACCCCCATTATTAATGAGACACATTGCAGGGCCGGGGGGGTGGCGGCGGGGCTTTGGGAAGGGTGGAGTTGGCAGGGGGCTGCAGCTTTCTTTCCTCTAGGTGTTGTTTAGTGCGAAAGAAGGTGCCGCAAGTCGCTCTGAATGAGAGCGTCTGGTAGATGTCCTAAAAATGCTGTGTTCATATCTGATTCAGCGAGCTCTCAGGCAGTTCCCTGTGATACCAGACGATGTACTTGACAAAGGACACGCGTATCGTTAGTACACCGCCGGGTTCAGGGAAACGGATCCCTTCTACGTTAAGACACATGGCATTCTACATGGAGCAGGCAGAGAGGCATTTGGTTACTGTCATGCTGAATGTTATAATGGGGAAGACAAGGAATCCCAAAGTGACTTTGACCAGTGTTTTATTGTCTGGGTCAGACGTGTTGGCTCGTGTGTCTCAGAAATGGCTGCCCTCTTGGGTCTTTCACACACTGCGATGTCTAGGGTTTATTAGGAAACGGTGTGATAAAATACAAACAGCCAGTCAACGGTAGTCCTGTGGGCGACGGCGCAGATTTTTATAGGAGGGAGCTCAAAGAAGAATTACTGGAATCATACAAGCTATCAGGCGGGCTACAAAGTGGCAATTAATGGCACTGTACAACAGTGGTATGCAGGAGGGCGTCACAGCTCTTGTCACGGACCGGCTGTTGAAGCAGACGACAACACCGGCCTCCGCTACCACCAGCTAAACAAGAGGATGTCCCGGTGGGCAACACCGAACATCTGATGAGGCCCGTTTGAGGAGGCCCGGTGCCAATCCTAGTGTCCAGAGCACCTTGTGCCATCTTCAAAGATGACAGGTCTCAGGACATCTTTAGGATGCGATGGGTATGGCCATTTGCAGCGTGAATGTGCTGCTGTCCAATCAGGAGCAACTGTGTGAGGTCATCGCATCAGCATGGACCAGCTTCCCTGAGGAATGTTTCTGATACCTTCTAGAAAGTCCTGAAGGGCGGTTCTGGGAGCAGACCGGGCCAACCTGGTTATAAAAATCGAAACTGGTGCAAAACTGACTATTGGGTACGAGTGGTCAGACCTGTTTTGTTTGGACAGTGCTACCTTTATAGAACCAGTGACCAAAAATCCAGAGAATCCATTTTTAAACAATAAATTCAAAATATAGGCTACACTGTACTGAGCCAGCACTGTGAATCTACAAGTAACTTTGATCCTGTTAACCAAGCATGTGATAATGGTAATGCAGCTTAACTGGATCAAAATGGTCCTATTACTTTCCCCATGGTTTCCGTGGAAAAAAAGCCTCCCGAAAGTGACCAGCGGGGAGGAGAGACAGATAGAGATGAACCGCAAAAAGGCACTTTAATCACACTCGCCTCTGAAGATGCCACTTCTTTTTTCTCTGTCTACTCGTTCCCGGTGCCAGCTCATTAATTTAATTAAGTTATTAGCGGTGGAGATGACATGTCGACTGGCATCGCCTCAAAGACCGATTGTTGTGTTGTTCTCCCGTTCAGATGTGTGAAGCGCCATGGCGGTGATGAAGTGTTCGTGTTCAAGTGTTAACGTGACACACAAAGCCCCTCTCGTCCCACAACCAACACACGATTAACCAGTACCGGGATTAAGTCGGTGGTACCGACCCGATTATCCTGATCAAGTGTCCAGAGGAGTCGGGCCAATCGGGCCCTACTGAATGTGACCTGTAGGACCTAGGCCACTGACTACTTACATGGTGAGGTCTCCCTACTCGAAAGCCACGGCAGAAGGTCGCATGTAGACGCCGTGCAGGCATGTTGGGGTCAGGGCAGAAGAGGTAACCTGTCCAGAGTACAGGCTAACCGGTGAAAGGGTGACACGGGGACACCGCTCTGTGATAAACGACCCAGGCAGAGCCAGACTGGGTCCGGGGTTTGAATGGTAATGATGACAGTCATAAGCAGGAGACAGCAGTTCCATGTCAAGCGGCTGATTTATGGGGCCTGGAGAGCAGGTGGAGAGAGGGAGTGGAGAGCGCAGGCAGATTTTGGGGGACGAGAGAGAGAGTGGTGGATCGCGCAACACTCTCGCTTACACACAAACAGACGTGCACGCTCGCTTGTTCACTCACTCACACACAAACACACATCCTGCCTGGCAAATTTAAATTCCAGTGGTCTCCTAGAGTAGTCAGGGTTTAGTGCATCCTCAAATAAAGGATAAAAGTTTATGGGAACAGACTCTAAGTCACAGAAGATTGAACTCAACTCTGCCATGAGGAAGAATATACATTATTTATACGCATATCTATTTTATGCAACAAATCCTTAAAAAAGACAATGCTTTTCCACAGGGCTACCCTAACTCAGTAGAGCATAATAATTTTTTTTTTTTTTTACAGGGGCAGTAATGTTACACACTAACCAACTAATCGATTTTATGTAAAAGAGCCAGTTGTAGTCTGCTGGATATTTTATTTTTACCATAGTCCTGGCAGGGTATTAGTATTAAAATGTATTCATCCCGTCTAAATGAAAATCAATACTATTCTGACTTTCTATCACGATCAGTTAAATCTACGACAGGAGCAATAGAATTATAGGTTTCAGCTAAAGTACTTTTAAAAAATTGTGTTAGTGTCTCTAGATTCACACAAACAGTGGTAAAATGTAATTGTTTGGTGAATTTTGGCACTATGGAAATGACAAGCAGTAGATCTGATCAACTGAAGTTTTTTTTATAGTATCACTCTACTAAAGAAACTGAGTTGTGCTAAAGTTGTCAGACGCTGTATCAGTTGTGACACTTCCATCATGAACACACTGGATCAAAAAATCCAGTGGGATTTAAGGATCCCTACAAAAGCGTTGTGATCCACATCACTCAAGTGTAGCCTACAGCAGTTAGTAGTTTTGGTTACATGTTAGATCCACTGACTAGTAACCCAAAAGTTGACGAACCAGGGGAAAGATCTAACTTCAGCAAGGTTAGCCTTACTTGTTGTTGGAAGTCGCTCTGGATTACACGTTTATTCATGAATATTCCCAAGATCTGATCTGTTATCCTTTCTATTATCTGACCCCAGGGTTGTTTCAGCATTCATCTCTCTCCTCTGCTTGTCTTATTTGAGCTTTTGTTGTAGCAAATGTGGCTAGGCCCATTGCAACATTGCTTCTACTGTCTGTTTTAGCAGTGATGAGCTCAGAAGCTATTTGTTCAAAGGACAAGTGTTCTGATGCCTGTAAAACATTTGCCCTGGAGAAAAGAGATCAGAAGATGTACCCCAACAAGGCATGTTAGTTGCATTTAGGCTCAGCTGGTTTAGGGTCATGGGTGAGCATCAACTAGAATAGGAAAATTAAAACAGTTAAATATTACGTGAAAGGTTCAGGCACAGTAACCCAGTATGAATAATAGAATGCAAATGTTTGCACTCAGCACTCTCAGCTGCTCTGGGTAGTAGTGTCTTTAAATGACCTCAGTGGAAATTGTAAATGTAAATACATAATAGAACAACAAGATGACAATGAATGCAGATATCGGAACATAACATCACAGCACAACATCACAGCATAACATCACAGCATAATATAAGGCGTTGCACTAGCATTTTGAGCATATTGGCCTGATCACAGGAAGAGTTTTTAATTAATCGACACACTCAGACTTTGTCTGAAGGAATGGCGTATTCTTTTATTCTATGCTACTGTACATGGACATCCTACTTTTTCAGTACCAATTTGTCTGGGTCAGCTGACACATTCAGTCCACTTCAGAGAGCTGGTTAATAACCAGACTGCCTATGTCTTTGGTCCTAATATTGCTTTGGTGGTCACTCATCCGTGGACATATCCCCAGGCCAGCTCACAAAAATTATTGTGGAGGGATGGGGAAAATTATGTACCTAGGTTCATAAACACCTGTAGCCAGCCTCTCTGGTTCTGCATCCTTTTAACCAATCAGAGGGAACTCTGGGGTTCAGATCCAGATTGCTCATCCCTGTGGTTTAACCGGCAGTGTCCCATCCCTACAATGACTGTCTAATTACTATGCCGTCTACTGTCTCAGTGATGCCATTGATTTACATCATACGCCCCCAAGTCTGTCCTGTTTTGCTGTACCACGCGTAGGCGTGGCTGCGCAGACAGTTTGTAACCCCCGCACCCCCTGAACCCCGTCCCCTGGCAGACATTTGCGGGATGATGCAAGACACATGAGAGCAAGTCGGCGTAAACTTGGTGACTGTTTGGGAGCCAGAGCGGAATGCTTGGCCCTGGACACACTCAATACGCCTTCAGAAATGTCTAGTAAATTGTTAATTGGCTCCTTTTGAAAGGCACTGATCTCTCTTCATGGTGCCGGATCAAGAAGCCTTGTGTTGGCAAGTCGGCTGTGTAAAAAATGCATTAGAAGTCCATACTTACATGAGTCATTAGCAGCCAAAGGTTGGTAGGGCCGGTCCACAGAGCCCGCCCCCCTGGAGCCCATTGACTCCGTTATTTGCATGTCATTTTGTAATCGACCGTATAACAAGCTTTACCGCGTCATGATTGACATTGTGATTCGATGCCCGTGTGGCATGTACCAGGCTTTCTGGGCTGCGTCGTCCTGGTACTTTTCCGTGTTACGGTACAAAGCACTTTCGTGTGTAGTTAGCGTTGTTTCTTTGGGTCACTTGGAGGTAGCGCAGTTCATTATCCCATAACTCCACAGTGCTACACATCATACCAGGCAATCTCAGCCAGCTGGTGGGATTATCGCGAGAAGTGAAACAGAGTTGAGCCCAAAGGGTTAGCTCAGGTGAACGTTGTAGCTTGTTTGCCTCATCTGTCACCTCTCAACCCTCGGCCACTGACCCGCATGGCAGATATTCAGCACCGTGACTTGGCATGCTCTTTTCCATCGGCTGGCACCTTCTACGGGCAGACACCTGAGCGTGGCCCTGCCGTGGGCCATGGCAGTGCGTCAGGACACATTCGCCCGTCTGCGCCGTCCCCTGTCCCCCTCTCCTTGTTGTGCCAGGAATGAATGCTGCCTGCCTCAGATTAGCGCTCGTCTCATGGAAACGACAGACACTGCACCTGCATCCGACATCGCAGCTTTTAGAACAAACTGAAGCATAAACGGGGTTGATATTGTCCTCTTTTAAATTGGGTTGGCTGCTTGCCGTGTGGTGTTGGCCCCGTTGCTGAAGTTTCCAGAACACAGAGGATCGTGCGTTGATGTCCCGCTGGGACCACCTGTTTGAATGCATCTGCTAAATGACACATGTATGTTATTATTTCATTACGCCGATACACTTTTCCTATAACTCATAACGTCCTCGGGGTTTATATTTTGGTTGTAGGTTGTGTGCCTCCTCTGTGTTGCCCAACAACAACCCACCCACTTGACTGCATCCTTTACCATTATCTACTTAAGCTGGCCTGGACCTAATGAGTGCCTCTACACGTGTCCCTGCTTTGGTGAAGTGGAATAGTAGATATGTGTGAAATGCCAGTTGGATAGACCAGCCGTAACATGCAGCAGCCGTGCGCTCTCATGCCTCTTCCACAGTCTGTTGTCAGTTTGCATTCAAATCCAGGAAAATCTTCATATTTCACACACAGCAGTTTGGTGGAGCGTGTGTGTGTGTGTGTGTGTTTGTGCCTGTGCATGTGTGTGTGGTGTGTGGTTGTGTGTGTGGTTGTTAGTTTTAAGCAGACTCATATTTATGGGATGCATTTGGAAGTGCAGTGTGTTGATTGATTGGACAAGGTGAACACTCAGGGTTAATTTAGATTGCTGTGTATGTTTTCAAATGGCAGATTTGCACTGCAATCAGAGAAGTAAAACAAGTCAAAAACAACTCTTGTTTTCCCATTTGTTTTGCTCTTTGCTTTTCTGCATGGTGTAAGCTGTCTGGTGGCCATATTTCCTATTTGAGATTAACTCCAAAATGTATGTCTGATACCAAAATTATTATTATTACCATAATTATTTCACCCAAGGGCTTGTCCAACCTCAACCCAAAATGTAGGGTCATCGCAGATTTCAGTGTTAAATGGACAAAGAATTGAAAGGTTGTGCTCACGTAAGTACAGAATCTAGACATGCACTGAGATGAGAAGCTAAATCATGTCAGCACGCTGAGACAGTTGCAGTGAACCTGACATTGTGAAGCCTATGAATTTTAGAATGCCTTGCCACGCGCCTTCCAGTGAGATGTCGAACGGTACGCGAACGTCACAGTTCGGTACATTCCACAGATTTTAAGACACGGTTCAGTACAGAGGAAGAAAGACATGCGAAACATAACATATCTTTTAATTTTTTATGAAGTTTTCCTCTAGATCTGGCTTGCCGTTTGCGTTCGCCGTATTTATTTACGAAGCTGCATCATATGTGTTAAGTTACTTCAGTTGCCAAAATCCCTCTGGGGGGGGGGGGGGGG
>JACXGJ010004985.1:0-41892 GCA_016801105.1 Esox niger
GTTTGGGTGATTGTCCAACCTAAGGCTCCTGTATCTTCAGAATGCACTAACTGTGGGTTAGTCTGGAAAAATCCCTTCCTGTGAAAAGTCCTCCAAAGATCTTTGAGATCCGTTTGATATTGAAATGCAATCAAACTCAATACGGACTGAATTTTAACCACTTCCTCCAAAAGTACAGTCGTGAATAAGAAGCAGGACTGCATAAACTCACACTGGCTAGGCCTGTGGCCAGGAGATGTTGACCTGTCAAATCCAGTGAGTTTGATTAAAGTGTTAGGACAGATCGTTGGTGTAGGCGTTATGTGAGGTTAGACACACTCCCACTGCTGATTAGTACCCACTCTCCCTCAGACGAGAAGCCAATGATATTTGCGTTGGTTAGCTTTAAGATGAACGTGAGTCATACATCCTTGACACCGCTCCTCAATGCGATGTGAGGGGAGCGGGTGTGCGTGAGAAGCATCAGAGGACGACAAGGACATCATCTCTCTGAGGTTTTAGACAGCTAACGTGGCAACCACTAGTTGAGGAATAAGCCAGGGCACTTCCGGGGGTAAAGCACACTACTACCGACGTGGAAAAGGTCAACCAAAACCATGACAATGGGATGACGTAGTGTTCCACTCTAAAAATAAAAGGGTTCCATAAAGGACAGGGTGTGTGTGGGTGTGTGTGTGTGTGTGTGTGTGTGTGTGTGTGTGCTGACTGTAAGAATATAGTGAGCGGAAAACTATTTTGTAAGATAACGTGTGCTCGTTTTACTGCTGATTTCGTTGCAGATTCTCAGAAGAACGTGTTCTCAGTCACACTTGGAGGAAAAAAGAACAAATAAATAAATTAAAAGACCACACATTGCAGCTTCGTCAACGCATTATACCGATGGCTAATCAGTATGTTGCCCACAACAATACCACCAGGAATTACCTTGGGTGACAAGAGCAGAAATAAAAACATGGGCCCTGCAGTCACAGCCTGTGCATGGTTGCCAGCTACAGTATAAGATGCGCAGACATGCTTTGTGCACTCCAGTGAGTTGGACACGGTCCCAAATGTCTATGCCTGGGTGTTGTCTGACAGTCTGTTAAGTCAAAACAGGAGCACTTTGGGAATGAGGAAAACAAGGGCTGCACAAAACAAGCGTGTGCACATCAATATGAAATCATTATGTAAAGACTCTCAAGGGTGGACCTGTGTTGGTTCCACTTTACATTAGAGCAATAAACCGATAATACTACTGGTAGAAATGACTAGGTGTTTAGTTAATAATTAGCAAAGAATGACCATTGGTTACTGTTTGTAATAACCGGTCTCATGTGTACTGTAGCTCAGTAGTAAGAACATGTTTTTTGCAATGACAGTATTGTGGTGAGGAAAAACTGTAAAATACGTATATGTAATATCAGCAATAAGGCACTATGGGGAGTGGTATATGGCTATCATACCATGTCTAAGAGCGGTTCTTAGGCATGACACATTGCAGAGTGCCTGGATATAGCACTTAACTGTGCAATATTGGCAATATATCACGAACACCCTGGATGCCTTTTTGTGCATATAAACTGGTCACAGACTCAATTTGAGTAGTAAAAAGTGATCTGATGTCATAACCGTGGTAAACGGTCTCATACGCGAAGGCTAGCAGCATACATGATTCAAACAAACCAGTTTAAAAAGTATGTTATATCCCTTTACATTTCTGTAATGGCCTATGGTGAGTAACTGGAAAATAAATGTTTATGTGATAACATAGGAATCTGTGTTAGAAATCATTACCGGTTTCTCTTTACAGTTATATACTATCCAAAACTTATAACAGATACAGTCACATAATATGTCATTATAAAGTACCAAAAATGTATTCATGAAGCCCAGTTTATGGGTGTTTTATCACAACATTTTACTTCCTTAAAGTATCTGCTCAGCACATAATCAAGCACTGTCAATTAGGCTTATTTACTTGTTAGGGAAACATTTGGGGGGGCTGCAGGTTTATGGAAACAGAGGTTTGATGAGCTTCCCCCCTCTAACCACACTTAACTTGCCAGGTACTTTAGCACCACCCACCGTGTCAGTAAGTCTGGGAGACAGTATAATTAGATGGATATCAAACCACTCAATGCAGCATTTTGGATACTAGGAGCTACACTGGCAAGATTGAGGTAGGTTGCTTGGATCGAGGTAGGTTTCCTGTGCCACGCGCACGCCGTCCTAATCACAAGGTTAACAGTGTCTGACCTGAATGTACATGTAGAGCTGTAATTACTTTTACAAAGTGTTGTCTCGCTACATTCGGACATGGTAGGTGGGGCTGATGTTTGCTAAGCCTGGGGACAGGGCAAGAACAAGCTGGAGAGGCACGTTTTTAGAATTTAAGAGACATCGCCAAATTGGCACCTCCTGTACATCAGAACCTCCTGTAAATGTAGACACAGTATCAGTAGCCATAACATTTTAAGTGAGAGAGTAGCAACTGACACACTACGTGCCTGCAGCCTGCAGATGTCAGCTTACAGTTCACTTGCCCGTTATGCCTTTTAAGACTGTGAAGAAGAAAGCGCATTTGTCATTTCTTCATTAGCTCAGTTGGAATGTGATCTATTAACAGCAAGGGTTTCATTAAATAGTCACAGTATCTTTTTTATGTGTTCAATTAATTGCCCCAAAACACAGGCTATAAACAAAAGCATTTCTCGTGAGAAGAGATACATTCGGACCGTTCCTATGCAAAGAATTTGGCTTCCCGTCATAGATTTTGCTAAATAGTTCCTGAGTGGCACCTGTCAAAGAAAGAGAAATAAAATAGGCGGCAATGCATTTTCCAGCACAGCTTCCTGTGTTTTAACTTGGACGTTACCATGTTCTAGTTGTGCTTTTACAAGGGACATAACAGGGCAACTAAAGAGACGTAATGAGGCATTATCCAGCACTCATTCATTTGAACTACCAAGGTTGTGATATCAAAAGGGATATAAAAATGCCACTAAAGAGAAATCAGCTGTGTATTACTGTATGTTTTCAGGCCGGTTGGCCTGTCAGGAATGTATTGCAGGAAACGCGCATTGTAACTAGTAACGGTACCTAATGGTGATTAGCAAATTATCCAGTAAATACATCGTAATTACCATATTATTACCGGTTATTAATGAGCTGGAATGTAAAGTGGAACACCCAAGTCACTACGGCCATTTAGAGCATGAGGTCCCTTTGGGCTGCTTTATTAGAGGGTATTATCTTAGCATTTCAATGAGGGATAGGGACACAAACAACCAGTCATGCTTTTCTAAATCCCATTTATGACACAGCTTATCCGTAATACGCAAAAGATGGCTGACTTGTCAGAGCTGGTGTGGATTTCCTAAACACATTAATCAAATGTTTCCTGTGAGCAAAGGACAACTAACATAAATGCCCAGAAACACAAGACACAGAGCTAAATTAGTCCTCACGACTAACTAGCAGTGGGAGCCAAAATGTGTTTAGCGTTGCAAGAGGCATTAAGGCTACAGCCACCTTGTCAAAATGTACTCTCATTAACTCAGACTCTTGTTGGTTATAAAGAGCATGCAAGAACAAGCATCTCTTCTTATCTGGTACAGGAGCAAGTGAATAGTGGGGGAGAGAGGAGAGATGAAAGAAAGAAAAAACAGGAACACAGTCCTTATCTGGAAACATACATAAATGCGGATTTATATCCTGTGCCTTTATTTCTGTCTCCTCCTCTGCAGCAGAAAACCATCTACACCCACACAGTGAGTGGAAAAATATGTCTGTAATCTGCAGCAGAGGCAGTGGCAGTTAGCACCAGCAGCTCCTAAGAATAGCCATTTTCCCACCCTTGAGCCATTATCGTTTATACTTTGTGTAACTTGATGAATTTGCTGGTTGAACCCTCATATGTGCACAGTCTGCGTATCTCTCTGCCCCCCAGTGCCCCCCCCTTACTCTGTACCTTGGACACAGACAAACACACACCCACACAAGCACACTAATTCACATTAACATCAGGAACATTGCCGGTAAAATGCATGCCAGATGCCAACCGGCTTCGTGACATTTGACTATGGGATTTTCGTTTTGGTTACTCCACAACAATTGTTAGCGGACTACCTCTCACATGACTTGAACGTAATCTTGGAACTAAACAAAGGCCAAGAACAGTGTGGCATATTTAAACCAAAAAAAGTTATGCTGCATGCTAACAGCTAAACATATTTACAAAATACATCATCTGTTCCTATCCATGTTTTTTCTATATATGTATTGATTAACAGTTCATGCACCATTCTGTAAGTTACTAATTATTTCACAAAAGTCTGTAAACTTCAGTGATTCATCAATGGAAATTGATTTTCTGAGGCTGTACACTTAGAATCTTTCACTATAGTCTATATTTGACTTCATTATGCAGGGCTTACCAATGGGGTAATTCCGGCTAACCATTTAAATATTCATTAATAACACCATATTATAGACCCAGGGGGCTCAATCTCCAGGGCGACCCAATGAATGTAGAGACACTCCAGTGTGAACACACATAAGACATGGTAAAATGTGTAAATCTGCAGGAGACTAGCTTTAAAAAAAATCTCCCACCCTGGATTTCATGACAAAAACTGGAGAATTACCAAATATTGCTTCAGAATTACTAAATGCTATCTTCATCAAGGGCAACAGTTTGAAAGTTTGCATGCATCACAATGTGGTTTGTTACATGCTGATAATTGGCAATGTCCATTTTGGCTAGAGACATGTATAAAATGTCAGTGTAAGGATAAATATTACTTGAGTACCAGTCATACATGCTCTATGTTTACAGTACTATGTTTACAGTAGATCACCACAAGGAACCCTTTTTAAATTGGGTGAAAATACCTCAGAAACATTGATTTATGTGGACATGCACTGTTGCTGGGTTTACAGAGATTTTGTGGTACAGTCAGTGTACAAATGCCAATTTGTGGTGCAACTTGATAGTAACTATCAAGTCAGTTAACTTTGACAGTAATTCAAATAATGTTGTCTTAGTTTCATGGGTTATTATTTAAATAATAATAAATTTCTCTTCACAGCAAAAAGGCTGGTTACACGTACACAATGTTAGCAGCAAAAGCTAGCTCAATACACCAAAGCAGATACAACAAGCTACCCAAGACACATAAGCAACAGTATATATAATTACCAGGTCTCATAGTCATATTTGTAAATGACAGAGGAATTAGATAATAGTTAAAAAATGGAGTTGTCCCTCTCCTATTTAGTGTCTCTGATGCAGCACACACTTAATCTAAAAAAACCTGACCCTTGCTGTTCCCTAGGGTCTGGTTATCAACACTAACACAGAGATGCCCTTTTCCGGATGGTGTGACAAAAGGACCTCCAAACTGATATGCCAACATTGTTTTGTTACTTTTAAGATGGGAACCATCACACATTACCTGCCAGCCCGCTTAGCGATAAGGATCATTTGTCTGTCAGATCAGCGAAAACAATACACTATTTTTACAGCCCTGTATAAATGTTGAATGTAAATGCAATTTGGACTTTTTGAAACGTTACGTATTTAAGTTTGTAATATGTGATGTTTTATTTATTTTCTAAAGTATGATTTTGACTTGTCCTTAATGTTTTATTTGTACTAGCTGTTATAATGAGAATTCCATAAATAGTATTACGTGTTGACATCGATTAAATGTAATGTGTTGTGAATGACCAAAGGACTCCGACTTTAAAGTACAGTATAATTAAATATCAGGCATTTAGTTAGTCTTTATTAATGACCAAAGGGGGTTGGGCGTTAAAGTACAGCATCTTGCAATATACAATCATTATGGATGCACAATGAACAAGTGAAGATGACTCACATAAAACAACATTTCACGGGACATTACAGACATGGCCAATGCATTGCTATAAATGTTTTGCTGATGTATGAAGTTTTACTAATGATCCACAGGTCATTGTAGTCTGTGGTGTTTAGATGGGTTGATGGACCTGCAAAAATGTGTGTGTGTGTGTGTGTGTGTGTGTGTGTGTGTGTGTGTGTGTGTGTGGTTGTGTGTGCATGTGTGGATGTCAAGATGATGTAAAGTAGTCTTACCTGAATCTACCTAGCCACCATTTATTCATCTGCTGCACCCATGTTGGACACCATAGCCTGATGGCAACCTGTTAACATGGTGCCACTGCCAACATTGTGTGGTTGATCTATCAGTAGGGAATTAAGTTAACTGATTATAACCAGCACCACATAAGACAGTTAGGTCCAGAAATATTTCAATACTGACACACAGTCCCCTTATTTCAGGGCCTCGAATGTTATTGGACAAGTTAACACAATCACGGAAAATGTTTTAATTGTAATACTTTGTCGAGAATCCTTGCAGGCAATGACTGCTTGAAGTCTTGAACATATGGACATCACCAAACACCGGATTTCCACCTTTGTGGTGCTTTGTTAGGCTTCTACTGAAGCTGTCTTCAGTTGTTGTTTGTTCATGGGTCTTTCTGCTTTAAGTTTTGTCTTTAGCAAGTGAAATACATGCTCGATCCAGTTGAGATCAGGTGATTGACCCAGCCATTGCAGAATATTCCACTTCTTTGCCTCAAAAAACTCCTGGGTTGCTTTCGCAGTATGTTCTAGGTCACTGTCCATCAGTAAAGTGACGTGCCGTCCAAACAACTTAGCAGAATTTGGCTGAATCTGAGCAGACAATATATCCCTATACACTTCTGAATTCATCTGGCTGCTTCTGTCTTCTGTCACATATTCAATAAACACTAGTGACCCAGTGCCACTTGAAGCCATGCACACTCATGCAATCACACTGCCTCCACCATGTTTTACAGAAGATGTGGTACACTTTGGATCATGTGCCGTTCTAAGCTGTTAACATTGACATTAGTTTCTGTCCAAATAAAGACGTTGGTTTCTGCTGTTCCAGAACTGGGCTGGCTTTTAAAGATGTTTTTTGGCTAAGTCTAAACTGGCCATTTTATACTTGAGGCTTTTGAATGGTTGGTACCTTGTAGTGAACCCTCTGTATTTGCTCTTGTGAAGTCTTCTCTGGATGGTAGACTTGAGTAACCTCCTGAAGAGTGTTCTTCACTTGGTTGGAAAGGGGTTTGTTCTTTACTATGGAAAGGATTCTACCACCATCCACCACTGTTGTCTTCTGTGGACATCCAGGCCTATTTGTGTTGCACAAATCACCAGTCCATTATTTTTTCCCAGGATGCACCAAACTGTTTATTTGGCCACTCCTAATATTCCTGCCATCTCTTAGCAGCATAATGATGCCCTGTTTCACTTGCATTGAGAGCTCCTTTAACCACCTGGTGTGGGTTCATAGCAACAGTGTCCAAATGTGAATGCCACAACTGGAATCAACTCCAGACCTTTCACCTGCTTAATTTATGATTAATAGCCCCCACCTCTCCATGAAACAGCTTGTGTCTATTGTTCAATTACATTTGGTCTCTTGAAAAATAGCTGTAATTCCTAAACCCTTCCTCCAATTTGGATGTGAATACCCTCTAATTAAAGCTAAGGGACTGCACTTTATGTCCATACTCATTATTTAACTGTAACTTGAATATATTTTGGTAAACAGACAAAATCACAAAACTTTACAGTCTCCAAATATTTCTGGACCTAACTATGTCCGGTTAAATAGTTCTGGGTGTATTTTGCAATAAAACATGTGGAAAAACGATGTTTACAGAATTTGTTACCTTGGTGATTTATTGTACAATGATTTATGTCAATTGGTTCCTCCTACCACATCACACCAAGATAAATGATTTTGACCACTACAAACTTCACAAGCCTACAGCTTAGATTCAAGTTCAATACTTTGGCCAATGGGTTTTGTTAGGCTAAATAAATTAGTAAAATTCAAGTTTAGGCATTCATTCGGAATAGTTTAGGTTAGGGATAGGTTTAAAGACCTGTTAGTACATTGAAATAATTATTTTGATAAAATCTAATCTCTTCGGACAGGCCTCCCAGATTGCCTTACATCTTAAAAAATGTGTACCTTAGTGTACCAACTTCAATAATCTTATCATAAAATGTGAAATCTTATATTTGCTTCTTACTTTGCTCCTAGTGGATTGTAGGACATTTCCCTCTCATCCCTGCCAAAGGATTACATTCCACAGTTCACCAGGACTAAATGTAATTCGGTAGGCTACCTACCGAATCATCTCCTCACGGCTTCGGCAAGAACACATCCACAGCTGATCACCAGCATGTTAATCACTTAACATTACATTTTATTTAAAAAATATGAAGAGTATATTTCAATGTCTGTGGTAGGCTATCTGTGCAAATCACTCATCCCAATGTAATATCTTAATGATGTCTGAATGAATCACATCATTCCCAGATTACTTAAGGAGAACCTGCTTTAACTCCCACTATCTGTTTGAAATTACATTTGACTGTCATCAACTGTACACCAGTGCCAAAACCTCCACCAACTCCATGGCACTCTTCACCAGCATTTTTCCTCTCACAACCCTGTCCTCTCGGCCTTTTCTGCGTGGCTAGTGCCGTATCATAGTAACCACGTGGAACATAGAACACTCAGCCAAAATCCTCTTCTGTGTGTGAAGTAGCTAGTGGGTGAACCAACTCTCACAACAGAATGCGAGCCAGTCTATGACCACAGCCCCCTTCTGTGCTGCTTCAATGACCCCTTGGTTGGGTTGACATCAGCAGGTTTGGTCACCTGCAGAGTTCAAAAGAGCCACAGAACACCTCATGGTGTTGTGAAAGTGAGTCACAGCTGAATCTCACACATGGCCTGCATACGTGTCTGTTCCCCACATTCTCCAACACCACTGGGGAAGTTGGTCATCATTTTGCATATTTCTGCTTTTAGGATAAACCTCCACCGAAACCATGGTTCATGTCACCTTTTCTGTCAAAGGAAGTCTTGTTTCATAAATGTATATATTTTTTGTTTAACCCCATCATACTGGTTTTAACAAATGTTGTTAAATTAAGTGCACAAATTGCCTTAGAAGAGAACATATGCCCTCCAATCAAAAATAAATAACTCACTATCCTTTGTATATCCAATTAGGTCTAAATACATACGGCAATCAGGTGTGGCTCTAAATTCTTGATCTTGTTCTCTGCAAAAGTAGTTTTTTTCCATTGTACTTCAAGATGAAAATTATACCCAAACCATCTAACCCAGCTACCCCAACCACCCTGTTGGTATAACTGCTTGCTTATAGTTTCTTTAAAATTCCCTTTTATTCTGTCTCCTTTCATGTGACTATTCCTGTCAGTTTCTGACTCCAAGCCCTGTTTTCATTTTATTTTTCCTTCTTTTTATATGCTGCAATGCCTTCTGTTCAAATAAAACCCTTTCGCCCTTCAAATCAAGAACGGCCTTTTGTGTCATCTGCAGTCAACAATTAAATCCTTCCTTCCGTGAGGTTGGCAAAGCTATCACTCATTTTATATCTAGTACCTTTGTCTAATGTTCTCACCAGGTTGAATTTGTTTCAAGGAGGTACAATACCCCTTGCAAATTACGTGCAAATGCTTTTTGTGTAGACTTTTCATTGTCTGTCATTACACATAACAATATGATTATTATTAAACAACTTATGACCAAATCAAAAACATTTTAAATTAAGTTCTAAACAGTAGAGCAATTTTTTTGTAAATCCAATATATAGATTACCGGAAATAATGTTATATTATATAAATATACATAGGGATGACTAGGACGTCATGTAGTCATGTATATGTTTGAGAAAGGATGAGTCTTGTAAATATCTATATATAATTTAGAAATCCATCAGAAGAGCATCTGGGATTTCACAACAGCATGAGGGAGCTGAACATCATTAATCATTAGAAAATTCCCAGTTTTTTTCTATCTCTCTCATTTACAGAGCTGATCAGTGCAACTCAATTCAATTCGTGGTGTCCCTGCAAATATTGTCTCAATATTTGTATACTCTTTAACACTGCCTGGCTTTGTGTAGTAAGAGGTACTGTACATAGGTTATAACGCAATGATCAGATTCAGTTGTCAGTGTGAAACACGTAATATACACACTCGTCTGTCATTACATTTTTCCAAATTTCATGCGACATCAATCTTACTTCCCTGAGTTGTGTGACTTGTGTTATTTTACGCCAATTCAAGGTGCGGTAAACCAAATTTTGCAATTCTCTTAAATATCTGTTATTTCAATACATTGATAAGCACAATAATCACCACATAAGTGTCATCAATAATGTGCATTGCTACATTGATATTTCACTCTTAGCATTCACGCTTTTTAAATGCCTGAGAATTTTTATGACAGGATCAAAATATGTACCTATCTACCTAGATCGGTTTTGGCAAACCAACTAATATATTATTTATTTGCTCATTCTCCTCCCAATGCAAATTATCTCCATCATGGCACAAATGATCTTAGTGACAGTCATGTCTGGTGTATTACCTATACCAATATATATTCATCAAACTTTCCAAAAACTCCAGCAAGGGAGAAATGGGTTTAGTTTGTAGAGAGCCATCGCAAGGCATGCAAAAAAGATTAAAGTAACAAGCACGGTGTGCAGCAACCAAAGCGATTAAAAGAAATAACCCTGATAGATCTTGAGGTGTAGCTGCTCTTATTATCTTGTCAACGTGATCCGTTGGCCAGCAGAGCTTGATTGTCCATGTAAGCAGATGGTGCTAATCTCAAACCTAGACCAGCACTATTCCATGTCCTTTTGCATAGCAGATGAACTAGCAACATCCATTGAAGTGGCTAAGCGGAAGATTGTTAATGCTAGTGTTGATACCCGCAACACAGGCAGTTAATATTATCTCATAAAATATCTACCTCTACAATCACAGATTACATTGGCTGCTGAACACTGTGCTACATTATGCACTGCACATGAATAAATACTGTTGGTAAAGTCTGTGGTGACATGTTTTTCAAAAAACGCCTGTGACAGGGGCTGAGCTGCCTGAAGAGGTATCCTATAGATATTGGCCGTCATCAGGGTTCACATCTTGGAGGACGATTAAGACAATACTTAAACATATCATGTGAAAATCACCAAGAATTGGTGGGAAGCTCACAGGCACTCGGATCCAATTTTATCTTTTGGAGACAAAGTTAGCCAAGATGCAAATGTTATTTTATTTGAAATACTTTGACGTAGCCTACATGGAGCACAGAATGGCTTTTGAACTTTTGTGACAACTCCATTCATTCCACTGCACCAGGCAAGCTCATTCAAGTGGAGATACAGTAGAGTGTTTTACTGATAACTTCAACTGGGCCCCAGGTCTGGTGGTTATACAGTGAATAACCCGGACATTTCCTCCCTGAATAAAACCACAACAACGTTGGGGGCTTCAGCAAACAGTTCCTGAAACTGAATAGGAGCAGATTAGGGTTATAAGAAGGTAAAAGAGCAGTGGAGAGTGAGCTTACGCAGAGTGACAGGAGCGTAAAGGAATGAGGGGGCCTCCAACACTCCTCAGTTGAGTCTCATCAAACACCGTTATTGGAAAACAACTGTCTGAGAGGTGCCAAAGCAGGTCAGTTTACTCTAGGATTGTACCAGCAGGAGACGTGAGAGAGGTGGCGGTCCAGCCAATTAAGTCAGGCTTATGTTCAGAGACACTCAAGCGTTCAGCTAAAAATCGCAGAAAAGTGTTCTTTCCTGCTGAAAACGAGATGCATGGCGGAGTGACACTGATCCCTCAACGTGACAGGGGAGAGGATGTAAGCCAGTGGTGAGCTGTGGTGAAACCTGTCAATCACGGGGTCTGACGGGGAACCAAGTTATACAAGGCCAAGTGGCACATATTAATTAGGCCATTCATTTGCCACACCTCAATTTATACATTCCAATAATAGCTTCTGCGAGGTAACAAAGAGTGAAAACAGACAGTTCCTGGGTGACCTGTTATGTACAGATCGGGCATCTTAATATGACCCCTTTGTAACAGGAGGAAATCAATCTCGCAGGATCCGAATGGGCTTTCACGTTCCAGCGGGAAATGGATAACCTCCACTCGAATGCAAATTAAATCAGTTGATTCGGGATGAATGACTCGATTACCCCTCCATGAAGACAAAGAGAACATTACTGAAACATGGCAAAGATATAGTGCCCGTGTTGTTGGAATATGAAGGGGACCACAGACGCCCTTCAACGAATGTGGGAACAAGCCTAAATCAGGACTAGGCTGCTGTATCATTCAGCTATTGGTGTTTCACAATGTTTTATACAGCCATTTATTCCTTATGAAGATGGGTTACTTGTACTAAACTCCCATTTAGGAGGCTAATTTTGCGGCTTTCCGGCAGCTGTGTTGAGTTTAATTGAAATGTGCTGTATTGTGCAAATTTCAATGACCAGGACCATCTCTGTCTTCTACAAAAGGGCAGATAGAAGTGTAAAAACATGACTCATTACTGCAAGCTCCTCATGGTTAGATTTTTAACAGTACTGTATCTCTTTGATCTCGATAGAGGAACTAAATCTGTAATTAACACCACGTTCCTCCACTTTCGCAGCAACACCTGATGGTAAAAATGGGGATTAACTCTCTATTATCTTAATACCTCAGAAAATTAACCCCAGAAGTCAGTTGGAACAAAGTCTGAATATCATTATACTGATTTATTTCTAAGGGCCACAGTATTAGTTTGACGACACAATATGACTCCATATTAAACCTGAAGTGGTTCTTTATTATGACTTCCATTTTTATATGAATTTGTCCACATACTGTATACATTGTCCAGCAATTACAAACCCACAATTGTACTGCAAATAGAGAAAATGTAAACAGCAAGTATCAGACAGGTGGGGAAAAAAATGAAGTCACTATAAACATTTAAATCAATAAAAAAAGAAAAATGAAATGAAATCTGTTTTTGTTGCCACTACTATGGAAATATTTTTTTTCTACTAACCACTTAACAACAGGACTGGTGAATGTAGATTTTCTTTTCCATTACAATGTTCAGTAGACTGCAAGCCCAACAGGAAAATGAGCTTCATGGGAGATTGTGCTTTCTCGCTTTGTTTCCAGTCCAGAGGCAACGACTTCACAGAAAAAAGTCACAAGCCCATTTGGAATATCATCAGAGTAAATCTACTCCATGGGAATTGAGACAAACTTCCTTCACAGCTTGTGTTTTGTGATAGTCAATGTGAATGCCCTGGCTGACACAGAAAATGAATTAAATAAAGAGAACAATTTCTTTGCAATTGAAGAATAAGCCAAGCAATTATGAAATTGCAATGAGATTGGAAGGAACTGGGCAGTGCAGAACAGTGGATTTAGGTTAGTTGAAAAGCCAAGGGGTGAAGAAAACTCATAGTCTGTGATGAACATGAGTGCGGTGCCATAAATCACACTTGAAAATCACAATACTACAAGTCTCCCCCTCTTGTGGCTGTTAGGATTTCAATGTCACGTGTAAGCAAGCATAGGCAGAAGTTAAACTGATATATCAGATAATAAAACAGACCAATTCGAATGTAAAACAATCAATGTCATTGAATAGCTTTCTCGAAAAAAATAGTGTTTTAACGGGTTCGGTTCAGAGAGTAACAGGAGGATTATTCCAGTTTCAGGCAGCACTGAAATATTATTCTAAAATCGTTCACTTGAAATCTATTCTTAAACATATTTAAGTTATCAAATGCTGGGAGACTATGAAAGCAAAGCTGTATTCAAGGATGACAAATAACCAAAGCATTTCCAAAAGACTGATATGGAACATTATATCGAAACAAAAGCTGTACAAGTAGTGTACAAATCAGTTGTTGGAAACATTGACCAAAGCATGAGACCTACAAAACCAAAATAGACAATATAAAACCTAGTAAGCGTTTCTTAGGATATTTAGTGTACATTGAATCGAGATCCATTTTTGCAAACACTCGACTGTATCTGTCTGGTACCACAGAATATAAAATGGTGCAATCAGCGAAGACAGAAAGGAATCACAATGATTCAGTCCTTTTTTTCTCAAGCTCACACTGTTTGATAGAAAGCTGTATTGATTAAAATGTCCAAGATAGCCATATTAAGCTCTAGGGTTTCACATACAGTCCATTTTAGGTGACTGCGTATTTGCCCAAAGGGAACAGATCAGCTCTGACATTGTAAATAAAGTATCCAATGCATTTTTATCTATCGTTTCAGATCCCCTCTTTTTGACCCACCACCAGTATTTTATTTCAGTTAAATGTGGGTTAATAAATGTTTTCCATTCCTAAAAGCCGAGGGCATAGGAGTCAATTTGATATGGGGGGGAACATTAGATTTATTGTGTTAAGTGGTATGATTGGGGGACCAATTCACTGGCTTCCTTCCTGGCCCCCCAGCACCTAGCCCTTCCATAAAGGGATGATGTGATAGCCTTTCCTTCATGTCTACTTGACCTAAATGTTTTTGGATCAATTAATTTTATAGTATGCATGCAGTAAAAAACTAAAATTCCTTATTGGCATTAAAATGATAGATAAAGCAAGACCTTCTAGACTGCTACTACACGGAAGCACAGTTAGTGCCAACAATTGCAATGTTGCAAACACAAAAAGGATTACCTTAATCTCAATTATTCATTATTCAGGACAATTTACATTCCAGTTACAAAGTGTCTTTAAACGACATGATTAGTATACTTGCCACCCTTTACATACCCCTCATTCTGTTTGTGTGGCATTTAATTAACAGTTATCAGAAAATGTATCCATTTGTTAGAGGCATGCACTGTATATTGTAGAAGATGAAATACGAAGCATTCAGGTATGCTTGTCTGGCTTATGGCACTATATACGTCCTTCCAATTTTCCTCTTTCAACCTAATTCAGGTCAGGCTATTAAAATGATTGTGATCGCCCCTGGGGAATTGGTTTAGGTGCACTTTCAGTACCTATGTGGAAGGAGTAATCAAGTACTGCTATACTCCCAAGACCTCTCTAGAACACACGTACATACGTACACACACGCACACTCATGTGCACACAATCCAAATGACATAATAAAAGTCTAAAGGAACACACTCACCACGTGGAGTTATTTCTCAGTGCTGTGTGGCAATCAGACCGACAGAAAACAGTTAATCTCGTGTAATCTACGGTGATAGGAGTCCAATTAAGTATGAAACAAGGCTGTCAGAAGCCGCTTCGTGTACAACAGACCAGGAGTGAATGCAGCACGGGCTGTCTACACATGGTGATGTGCTTATCTGGGAACTGACTACTGCCATTAATAAAAGGTATGGTCCCTGCAACACAACTAGCTCTCCAATGAACAACCTTAGGTTGTGAGGTCACAGCGAAGGTATCAAATCAACCGATATGGTAATCGCCCTTTCAGCTTCGAGGCCATGATGACACAGATGTTACAGCCCCTTACACTGCTAGCCTCCATACACTCAGAAGGCTAATTCGATCACTGCACACCGTGAATTTTAAAACCCATCAGCAATCTCTTCAAAATGTGGGATTCAAACAGATATCCAATGGATAGGCAGCGTTTTGCATGCACCAGCGACAACATTGAATGCTCAGGGCTTTAGCACGTCTAACACCTCACAAGACCTATCATGTTACCAAAAAGGAGTAAATAGGAACTTGGGATCTCCTTGCATTACTCGACTAACCCAGAAAAATCTGTGAACCTATATTTTATTGTAGTTGCTTGGTTATTCGTTATATGTTCACATACATTAGCAGCACATACGTTGGAGTTCAGCGTCTTGGGACGTATTTGTGCACTTTTGCTGCTTCTGCACCACAACCCTTTTTCCCAACACCTAGTAACAAGGGATGAAAATCAGAGACTCATTTCAGATTAGAAATAAAATACTTGGTGCCGCGGTCTGCATTTGGTCCACAAAAAGCATATTCTTGAAGTTGCAAGTGCTGTAAAAGCATTCAAATGTACTCAGTTAGCAGTGAGGACAGGTGACAACACCAAAAACGTTTCTCTTAGGTCTGATTCCTTGTATATAGAGGCATTGTTACAAACGACAGTCGATCTTTTGGCAATCCCTCTCTCCAGCCATTTGTAATAAACCAGGTCACGCGTTGTATTTTATGCTGTGACGATTTACATGCAGCTGTGAATTTAATTTAGAAATTGACAGTGTTAAACCATCAATTCTGCCCTGACAGCTCATTAGATTGTGGCGAAGATGGTCCCTGTCTGTGCCGGTCGCCGGGGCTCTGAAGCTGCTTTACAGACGTAGTGCTGTGCACTGTAAAATCAGTGTGCCAAGGGTTTAAAGTCTCCATACTACTCATTCCCTTTGCAATGGTATCAGTCATTACAAACTGTACTTCCAGTCCAGAAGTTGAAGAACAGCATGAAATATGCATAAAACGATATTATATATATATATATATATACATATACATACATACATAAATACATACACACACACACACACACACACACATACATATACATATATATATACACATATACAGCTCTGGAAAAAAATTAAGAGACCACTGCACCTTGTTCTTCCCTTTCCAAAATAGTTGAAAAGGAAAGTTTTAAGTGAGGAACAGATGTGTTCAATTTGCAGTGGTCTCTTAATTTGAACCCTTCTGTTCCTCACTCAAAACCTTCCTTTTTGACTGTATTGGAAAGAAAAGAAAAAGGTGCAGTAGACTCTTAATATTTCCAGAGCTGTACACACATTCACACAAACCCACACAAACACACACACCCTAAAGCAATACAGGCTGTGATGATTGATGATCAAATCATAAGTAAGTTTCCAACATATGCATAAAAACATAGTGTGACATTTTAAACACAGAACCTATCTGTCACATAAATTAACCCCAAAATGACAGTAGGAAAGCATCATTGCACGATAACTAAATAGCTCTGTGTTGTACTTACCAATAACGATGGTCAAAAACGAGGAAAAAGATAATTTAACCACTTAGAGGGGATACCCCTGGCAAAAGCACCGAACCACTTGCGTTCTGTGGATAGATCTAGGTGCATCTCTGTGGGTGGTCTTGAAATCTACCGATATCTGACGTACCCTTTATGCTCCATCACGTCTTAGCAACAGTTCAATATAAAACGTTGCCTTTGTGTGAAAATGACAACAAAATGATTTGCAGAGTAATCAGACAAAGTGCTTGGTTCTCGAATGCATGAAATAAAGTCACAGAAAATGTAGAATGTGTCTAGACCAAAATTACTGTGATTTTCCATGGACTGACACAAAAATTGGCATAGTGCCTATATTGGTCAAAATTTGCACCGGAAACTAGTGTGGATCAAAGTAAAACAAATAAAAAAAACTGGATAAAAAGTATCCTACCAATATCAAACAGAAATATTGAGACTTATCCAACAGACTGACAGCTTCAACTAGGCTCAGATTCTCAGACCGTGAAATATGGCCATGTTGGATTGTTACAATGATGGATGTGGGCCAGATTGAGGTTGATTTTCAGTTTTTCCTTTGATAGATAAAAACAGGAAATCGATCAAAAACATGGCATTAGTCATGTTACAGAAAAATCCGTCCCACTGGGCAAAAACAGATTAAATCAAAGTCATTCCCATCCATTAGAACCCAAAATTGTTTGTTTGGACAATTTATCAACGATTTGCCAGAAGTCTTCAATGTAATAAAAACATTTTGGCACCCAATTTTTACATAATTAAAATGGCACAGTGACATTGTTTTGTCGATTTCATGTCGGAAAGTTTAAAAATCAAACAAATCTAAATCTAAAATAGACTGAAACAAATAGACTAATATTGACTATTGCCTGGTGGAAAGAGACCAGCATAGTACTCTGATTAGCGGAGCTATTTAATGTTTTCTGAACAGGCCCCAGGAAATGGGCCAACGTTTTCCTCTTTTTAATTGATGTAGCCATCAATCAGTCAAATATCACAACCCACAACAGTGGGAACAGTAGGTATGTATTTTCCTATAACTTCTCATGAGGTGAAATTGGCAATGGCAGGAGTTGGGAGGGCTAAAAATGAATAATGAACTACGGATATGTTTGGAGGAACCAATCAGAATACTACTCTCAGAGTCCCAACGATGTGCACCCCTGTCAAACAAAAATGAACTTCTCCTCCCGACAGAATCGGCCAAACAATTGTGGGTTTAAATGGCATCAGATTTGGAATTTCTGAAGTACTTACACAAGAAAGCCCGTTTGTGGAGTACTAGATAGAGTTGTACAACTATTTTAAACATCCCAACAAAGCTAAAAAGAAAGTTGCAATAGTCCTGTAAAAGCCACCTTCAAAAGGTAAATGTCAAAGACCAAGCAGCTGGCAACACCTATTTTTGGCAATATTTTGCCCTTTAGAGGATTTTGATTAGGTTCCTGGCATTTTCTTGAAGTGTTACATAAGACTCTCCCGAAGCTTTTCTGTTTGAGATTCTCTCCCCTCAGATCTCTGGCTCCAATTACTGTCAATGCATCTGTGCAGCATTTAAACTTGAACACAGTGCCTGTTCTATTCCATTGTGAAAGACTGCACTTGTCTTCAGTCCTCTATTGAAGGTGTCAAAGAATCGTCCAGAAGCACAGCTTCTTTTTATCACGTGCTGACTCGTACCCGTGCTGACTCTTACCCAGTAACAGACTGAGTATTCAGGAAAGGTTGGGGGGGGCTGACTTAGCATGTTCTATTCTGTCTACCGTAAGATGTCATTAAAATGCCTGAGAGTATTTATAGCTAATATTTTATCAGTATATGTTGTTAGAGTTAACGACTTATTGTTAGCTCTAAGCTCTTTCACACAGAGGTGGTAATCTGAAGCTCCTCTCACTGCTTAGTTAGTCTCAAATTCGAGGTTGCTAGTTGCGTACACGGGTAAACTAAACACCAACTATGATGAATAAGTGCAGTGTAAACACATTGCTGTGAATATAGAACGCAAAGCATCATTCAGAAATGTTCTGTTCCCTTTCACATATCTATTTGTAAGTTCAGTGTTAGTGAGAATTTCGGAGACAGATTTAGGCAAATCACTTTTTAGGCGGAGTAACTATGGATTAACAGGAGAAAAATTTGCCATATTTTGCGCAGTAATTTGCATAATGTTTAAATTGACATTGAAAAAAGGGGTTTGTACGAGTAGCAACTTTACCAGACATTTTCATAAGCTATATATTGTTTGGTTATGATTAGCTACACAAAGCAAAGTAATAACAGTTGTTGCATTTTCTTGCTTTTTTGCCACCTCAATCACTCTCGACTATTACATACAAATACATGGAGCCATGTTCTTTGCAGAGAAACACATCCAGCTCCCAGCAGAATAAATAGGTCTCCCTTGGACAACCACTCATTTTATTCTTGTCACGGTTCTGCCGATAGTCCATATCTTCATAACTCCTTTTTACCAACCACAGGAAATATCTACTTCAGACATGTTCTTTGTTTAAGGTTACCAGACTTCCAATTATACAGGACCAATTCTCATTTGGTCACCTGTCCCTGACTAGAGCAGTCCTTGGTAAAGTCCTGGGATAGCCTTCTGAAAGAAAAGAAAGTGACTGTAAAGTTGAATTATGACTGAAATTTAAATAATGACTTTAGGGTAATCTGACTTGCTTGTTGTAAAAGGTATGTCCATGTATTAAACTTGCTTGCATCAGATGACCTTTTCACAAGCAGTTTTGATCAGTGATGCACAGTAACTACTGCATACAAAACAAGTATAACCGTTACATCACCAACAGACCTTGAATGCAGGAAAATCTGAAATTAATAGAAGCTTAGAATAATAAAACAATTGTCCCTTTTCTGTCAGTGAGTAGCCGGAAACAATACATTGCTCTTCACACTGCAATAATGGGAGGGGCGGCCCTCTCAACAAAGTAGGGAGCGCCACCTCTGAAGGTACTGGCTCAGTAGTGAGATTACATTACAATATAATCAGCTTGAGTAGCCCTAGATACATTTGGGAAATATATTGTATTGTACAAACTCCCTCTAAGTCACCAGAATGTTGTGTGGGTGTGATGTCTGATCATGATTCTGTCATTGACTATAGCGAAAGCTGTTTAGTGCATTACTTTTTAATGAAAAATCTAAATCTAGCTCAATCACTTCCTCCATTTATATCTGATTTGTACAGCGTTTTCTTTCCATTTTCCCAAATTCATTATTAATCTACAGTGGTCTCCTTCCTACAGTGCAACGGCCATTGGCGATATACATTTTTATTTACAAATGACAAACATATGTGACATGACTGGTATATTTAATCCAATGTATATTTAAACCATCATTCTAAAAGAAACCTCTGTGATGTGTCTAATCTGATTCCAACACTGTGGCTGTTTAACAGTTCCGTTGCTGTAGCAGAAATTAGACTGGATTCATCACACTTGATTCTCAACCTCACTTCCTTTCTCACATTCTGATGTCATGGAAGAAGCGCTAGCACACGGCCTCATTCGGTAACGCCGGCCACCTGTTGCTAACATTCCGCTAATCAGGACGGAGGACAGTATATTCAGATGTGATCTGTGAAGTGGACAGTAAAGATTCAATAACCGATAAACAATTTGTCTTCTGCATATATTGCCACACCAGCATAGTCACACGAGGGTTCAAATAAATGTAGTTCGTCCAATCTACTGTGATTACTATGACCCCTGTGCTTTCCCCCCTGGGTTTTGCCATGCAATGAATATAATCACAATGTTCCAACATAGCTGTCTCATCGACCCCCCCATAAGAATTCCCACCTGGGCCTCATAGTAATCTGTAAATAGCTTGACTTACTGCCGTGACTGGTATTGAGTAGGTCTAGACTGCAACACCTTGTCAGGAATGGTTTTGCACAAATCAGAAAACCCCTGCTCAAACAGACTCTTAGCTCATTAGATGAAGCCAGCAACTAAGTTCTCCCTGGTTCTTTGTTGTATCTGTCCATGTGGCAAAATCAAAACTTGCGAATGCTGACAATTCTGCGTGTGTTTCTGGTGCATAACCAGAGTCTCAAAAACCTGTCTTACCCGGTTCAAAATGACTTGCCATAGGTTCAATTATGTTAGCTCTCTTATTATCTGGTCAAGTAGCTAATATTGACTTTCACTGGAGCCTTGTTGCCCAAGAGCCTCCATTTCAACCAATGAGATGACATTGACTGTGGGAAATGTTACAATTCCCAATGGTTATTTCAGAAACCACAATCCATTTAAAGCCCATTAAATATGAATGCAATATGAATGCCACAGTCGGGTAGTCCTCCAACACACAGCCACCTCAAAGCACTGCACTCACATGGCAAAGTACAGTACACAACAGAGTCTGTAGAAAAATTGACAGATCCATTTAAAATGCCCCAAAATTCTCCTCTGAAAATCAGGGTACATTCCAATTGTCATATAATACATCCCAATAATCACCCAATGGGAAGAAACTGCTTGAATGACAACATCATCCCTAAACTGTGCCAACCAGCCACTTAATTAAAATGCATATTTTCTAAATTTCAAGCCTTTCCTCTATTCCGCCGCTGATCCCCATAACCTTAAAATCACATTAATAGATGAAAAACGCAACACGATTGCTGCTGACTGTTTGCTTTGAAATGCAAATCGAGATATTGGTTATATACAGTATGTATGAAAGGGTCTTTTCATTGCATTATATTAATTCGGACTCCAACCTAGCGACGAAACAAGTGAAATGACTGGACAGGAACAACGTATAAAGTCACAGAAGTTTGCATTACCTTAGTTGGGATATGACGTGGCAGTCAAAAACTCCTAATAAAAGTCTCTGAATCAGCTGTCTGTTAAAAGGGGTTCGTTTATGGCTTCAACTTTGCATACATTTGTCTAAAGGCTTTTTTATGGAAAGTGTATACCTAAAAATAGGATTCCATTTCAGACATTAATTATTCTTTGTGCCATTAGAAAATAGCCCAAACACATTGTACATTGTCTATTAATTCAAATGTTTTCTTTGTAACCTATTTAGCCTTTGAACTGCTATATGTGTAAATATAATAAGACAAGAAATGCAATATCAACAAGAAAATGTTTACATGCTTGCTTTCATGAAACGTTAATGGTCATCTGTATGGAAGCAGATGCAACCAACCTAGTATTTCGTTAACAGTGCATCTTCCAGAATCACTCACAAAAAGTTAAATGTATTTACATTGGTATGTGTATAATAAACGGCAGCAATAAACTACAGATACAGCCGTTGTTTTATAGTACATTTCATATGTCTGTCTTCAACAATGCTATAGTACTATAATAAAAATAGTAAGGGGTAAAGGCGTAATAGGGTTTTATGACTAGTCATGCTGATTTCACTGTTCTTGTTTTTCATTTTCTTCAATATTGTATAACTGGCAGCAACAAGCAGAATTGTGAGTACAATAGGCATTCAATGTTATTCCAAAACACAATTACCTAAAAATATAGGTCAAAGTCAATTATTGAAGTCTATGGAAGTACCTGCTGTTCGGCAGTGACTCTGGGCAGAGCTACTGGGAAGATGACTGGCCTTTATGTTACTGTCAACATTGATGAAAGCACAATAAAACTGATTCACTACAGCAGCACAATTGCCGATATGGTTAGACATCTCTATGAAATGTAGGTTAGAACAGTTCACAATGATCCAAACCATAAGGAGCCTAACTATTTTTATGGGTCTTGTTCAAAAAAGCATGTTTATTGTAGATTCATTTGCACATACACTACTGCCATGAACAGGAACTTGAAAAATATATCCAGTTGTAACTTTCATGAAATAAAAATGACTTAAAAGAGTGATGCTGCATTTTCAATCATGGCAATATTGCCGGTTAATTATGCTGTTTCACAAATCAACAAGGAAATTCCTGTTTTAAAATACAAGTTCCTTGCTCAGACCCCACTCTGTTCCTCCCTCCCAAGGTCTAGAATGGCACATTTACATGCAAGTCTTGTGGTCTGAAGGATTCACAACGTCTTGCGGTTTGTCAACGACTCAATACCGTCTAATTGGCACCATGTATCTGCCATGGACATTCAAACATGCACAAGATGGCCTGATCGTAAACCACCTGACCAACCTGCTTGGATTACAGCTGTGCATCCTGCCTCAACGTAAAACAGTTCCACGACACGTTCAACATTCCATACAAGACTGTTCCAGATTTAAGTTCACCTAATTTTAGCAAATAACTGCATGAAATAGATTAATATGAATCCCTCTTAAGACATTCTCTACATGTCTCTACCACGAACAGAGGGTATCCATCTGGGCATAAGCCTGCATAACGCAAACAGTTGCATCTGAACGCTCTATCTTGAGGGTATGTTAATAAACACATGTATCTGTTTACAATTAAGAAAAAAAACTGGGCGTTACAGCACGTAGGTCTGAAATGCATTCTGCACGATGCATTTTCTTCTAATAATTTGCAACATCCTGCCTGATAAAACAAGATTAATTAGGCCTTGTCCTCCCAAAGTCCCCACATGCCTTTGAACAAGGAGTAGCAGCAGTCATTGTCATTAACTCTGATGGCACAGCTGTGAAAAAAACCAATGGTTCTCTCACAAGCCTGTGAACCACTGAAAATGCCTGCAGCATCGTTAATTCCTCTGGAAATCATGTCACTCAAAACAAAGCATTATGGGAGTTTGAGAAAACTAGTGTTTGACGTTGTGTTGACGCACACTAGTCCGGTGCACAGAAAGAAGACGCTGAATATGAATGCAACATATAAGTCTGACAAAAGGAGCACTAAGGCTGTATTGAAAGAGAAAACATATAATCTAAAATGGCAACAGCCCTGCAAGCACTACTGCATACTTTGTCCAAGCGACTCTTCAACTTGTCCTTTAACAGCGTCCCAGGGCTAAGGACGCTAGCCTAATGTAGGAATGGTCCATCACAAAGTCGTACTGAATCCAACTGAAAGCTTTTAACCTCGGTCATTGGGCCATTTCAAACTAGATACTTATGATGAATGTGAACCTCGTGGACTGAGTCCCCTGTTTCTATGAAAATGCCAGCTGCACTACAAAAGATGACAGTCATGGAGAGACGACGAATGCTTCGACGTATCGCAGCTTCTGATCACTATGACTATGGTACCTGCTGCACCTAAAAAAAGATCTGCAAGTTAACCCGTGAAGGGCGGGTTCAGAACCCGGACTAGATCAATGATACCTAGATGAACTGGAGCGACGGTGGGATGTAGCGAATGTTCAATAATTGGGAGAGTCAGATGGCTCTTGCATTACTTTAATATGACAGTCGTGTGTGTGTGTCTCTAGGACACACAGACGTGTAACCTTGTCCTCCATGCTTGAAGGGTTGGGTGTGTGTAAGAGAGAGCTATGATGAAGCTGCACATCACAATCAATTATGGGTTAAATTTATAATTTAAGATACCCGTTTAGGTTCCACCCTATGCCGGGATGCAGGCATATGACCTGTAAGCTGTAGAGGGTATTGTTTTCAGTGATTCAGACACTCCTCGGTTTAGAAACATGCAGCCTGTGTGTGAATGTATATTTTGTACATGGCTGTATGAGTTACGATTAACACAGAAAGGCTACATTGAGAGATAATATACAAGCTCTGTAAAAGAACAATTATCACAGACCAGACCGTAAAATAAGGTAATATACTAATGAGCCAGGTTAAAATATGTTATTAAAACACTCTGGTTTGGATGACACAATGAGACAGAGTTAAGGCCTGTCAATGATCCATCAAACCTTCCAACATACTGTGCAAACAAATCCAGTGTATTGCATAAGGTTTTCCCAGGATGGGGTGTAGGATCTCGATTGGACTATCTGTTGAATTCGAGGCATGTCATAATTTATGCCAAATATCAGAACATCATTGGAATGCACTTTATTGCAATTTCATGTTAGAAATGTAAAAAAGCAACCTAGCTTTGGCCACAATTCTGCCACTGTATTTCACCGCGGTCTTTAACAGATTACCAAAATTGTATTCAGCTCTTCTTCTAACCCCCTTCCCTCCTTAGATCTGCTTCCCCTTCAATTACACCTATGTGATTGAAACTGTCATGTTAAGAGGCATTACAGAAGAAACGTCACTGATGATAGCCTATTTGCCAAGTTACCTAACGTTTTCATTACTAGCAATATATTATTCCGAACCGTTACAAATATTCACGGATTGCCCATCAATGTACTTCCGTCGTTTACGGTTAGAAGTAGGACAATCGTTCAGCTAAAGGACGTGAACGTACAGATCAATAATAACTCATCTATATTAACTACGTACAGACACAGTTAAATTATTTTCCCCATAATAGTAATGAAAAGTATAGGAAAATAAGAAAACTAGTGCTAAAATCTTGCAGGGAAATTTTTTTCTCAAATTATTTACATCCATGGTGAAGGAACAATGAATAACAGGCTGATAACAAATCATTAATAATTAGGCTAGAAGAATATTAATGGTAATGGCAATGATAGCATAACCATAAAACCTGGAGGCCAAGGTGACACACGAGTTTGCCATCATCATTGATTCTATTACACACATGTGCATGTGGCTTATTAAAACACTTTCAATCATCAGTCAGGGTAGAATTAAAAGGCGTATTAAAGCGCAGTTGAAGACACTTGTGCGAAGGCATGCCAGTCTCCCTCAGAAATGCAGGAATGAGACCGACCGTCATGTTTAGTCATAAGCATACGTATGTCACGAGATACAATTAATCCTAAATTACAATGTATCATTAGACAACCAAGAAAATACACAACAGAGTATTCGTTCATGTATATCGTTCACATTAGCTCTCTATAATTGTGAACCATGTTTGCATTCTACACAAATTGCGTATGCAAGTTTTTCTCAAACTATTAAACGTCAAATTATCACTGATGTTTGCGGTAAACCCATCAAACAAGACGTATGACAGAGTCACATCTCTGAAGAGCAAACCGCACAAGGAAAGGATTAAAACTTACCGTTAGCTGCGGTAATCAGACCTGCAAAAATAAGCAGGGTATGCTTAAATTTCCCCATCGCAGTCATGTTCGTTGTTATTCCACGCAGCCACCGGTTTCTTGGGGTTTGTTCAACGATCACAAAAATGCATAGAGATCCAGCTTTGGCAAGAAGATGTGACGCCAATGGTGCAGGGATTCGCCTATATTAGCTCTCATATCATCAAGAAGGACTACTGCAGAGATAAGAGATCGTAGAGCTGAGACCCAAATATAGGTTTCCTTGATCCAAGGAGAGACAGAATGTGTAGTCTACTAGGCTATTGCAAGAGGGAAGAATCGAACGAGCCTGTGTCTAACGCAAGGAGTTGGACTCAACCATCATAAATATGATACAGGGGAATTGTGAATCAATCTGAGTGCCTGCACTGCAACTTTGAAACTGTAGCCTATCACTCTGAAGAAGCACGGACACCGGGGCAGACGCGCTATACCCACTGAAACGCATGTTAGCACTGTAAGGTCGACTAGATTTAGAGATCACCGACTGGGCAGACTAACACAAGGAAAATGTTTTCATTAGGATCTCGTAAATTTCTGCTTAACATGAACCCAATTAATAAAACTAAATTCACTGATCACTAATGCATACTCCTATACCTGTATTTCGTGGGGATCGAATTGATGTGTGTAGTAAATCTTAATTGAGTAGGGCAAGAGTGTAAGAGAAGACACCACTGATTTATAATCAGATATGTAGGCTAACACTACATCTTGTAATCACACAGGCCTAATGCTTTGTTCACTGCATTGGATGGGAAAGCTGCAAAGCCAGACTACAAATATATTGTTTAACACAGTATTTCACGAACTATAGTTCCAAGTGTAATTGGCACCCCCATAAAGCAAAGGTTTCCTTAAGACATGTGTGACTAACTAATTGCATCTATTCAATTATTAATTAGCTTATCGCAAAATATGTGTATTGCTGTACTTAGAAAAACCTGGAAAATGTTATGACAGGCAAACAAATGGAAGAAAACGTGTAACTGTTAGCAATCCTTTTCAAACATAATCTTTCAACTTCTCCTCATAAAACATTTTTTTACCGCGTAGCCCAGAATTTGTGTTTAGTTGTTCATATGGTTATTGGGACTACCCAAAGAACAATCCTGAAAAAACGCCTAAATAGAAAGTGTAAAATGGTAAGTCCAGCTGCGTCAAGTACATTGGACAGCGACACACTGAAGTAAAATGTGTGACTGTGCTGCCATCTAGTGTAATGCAATACATGACAAGTCAGTCAAGGAATGAGACAAGTTCCACCGTTTCAAGTCAATTCAAGATCATGGATTCACTAACATATTTTAATATGAAAAAAACTATAAATAATGGGTTTACATGAAAAAAATTGTTTTGGTCAGATGGAGAAATTTATATTCTAAATGATTTAGAACTGAGAGAATTTACATTAAATTCTACACAGGAACATATTTGAATATTTCATACATTCCTCTCTCCCTGTTGATATTCATTGCCTGAAAGGACTGAATTAAGTCAAACAAGTGGATAGTGCAATATACATATCTAAATAAAAATTAAATAAAAGCAGTCTCCCAAACTTGATCAAACATTTAATGATAAACAGGTTTTAAATAATCTTTTTTAACGGTTGAATTAAGTTGGTAAACTGTTTATAGTGACAACAAGGCTCCTTGGGAGTTATGATATACTCTATCATAGCTGTATCCAGGCAAGACTGAGTTCCTAAAAACTGTGCAAGCTTAGTGTTAGAATACAAACACTATCCAGGAAACACTTCCATGCTCCCGTTTCCTAAGTGGTAGTACTAATGTTGTCTGGAGCTGTACTCTGCCAGGAAGGCACGATAAACAGGGAAGGACTATTCAATTAAAGGACCCTTACAATGTTTGTTTTCATCACTCCCCATTTCTGGTCATCTAAATCTTCTGATTGTTTTTCAAATTCATGACCAATTAAGCAATACTTTTTCTATTTTTTTTCAAATCAGGAGAATAATTTGCTAGAATTCTGAGATTCCTGTAACATCCATTGTGCTTTGTGTCTGGAAGGCAGATGAGACGGCCTAAAAATAAATGGGTGTGGTTTTGTTTCTGGGATGAGCACAACAGGTATGTCGACCAATAATACAGAACAGCTATCTTATATAAAAATGATATTAAGATGTTTAGAATATATTTAAATGGAATGTATATTGTTGTTCATACTAGGGTTCACATAGTTACTTCACGATCAACAGCATCAGATGAGAGTACACTGATTTGCTATTCTATATTTGTTCCATCTATTTGATTCAAGTTATACATAATGCTAATGTCTACTCCTATAGATATCATTTATTATATTATTATATTTCAATATGTTTATAGAACATCTTACACAATGTTTCATATATATTCAGACTTATTTTTAATAGTGATATTTTGTGTAGTACTGTAATCCCTTTTTAAACCCATCACATTCAGGGGTGGGACAAACATAGGTCTGGAAGTCAACCTCACTCCCTACATTGGTTGTAATTTTCAAAAAACATGTAATTACCCTAAAATGTGTCCCTCAGGGTAAAGACTGGATATTTGGTCACCAAGATATCTAACTGCAGAACGCATTGGGAAGCTGTTCTCACAGTTTTACGTGTTTTTTTGGTGTTTTGAAGTCTGAACTATTAATATGCAAGTTATTTCCCACATCCCAGTTATCCCAAACCATAAAATATCTTATTAAGTAGAAACATATCTCAAAGACTCAGTGTCTCAAACAATATTAATTTTGCTCACAGTGACACAGCACACAGACCAGAAATGTAATTGTGCACTACACAGTATTAGATCAAGATGCCAGGAAATTATTAGTGTCAGTGGATTTTTGGGTGCAGATGCCTCAACTATGCGATTTTAAGAAGAGACAAACATGACAAGACTCGGGAAACCAAGGTCTCAGTATCACCCAAAAAACATCAGTTGCTATGGAAACCTTATAATTTCGATTTTGTGATCTGGCAATGGTCTCTAATGAGACTTCCCAAATAAAATGTTGATTAAAACATAGCCACCCTTCAATCACTACTAGGCATTTTGGATATGGCAGGATATGGATGTAAGTCTGGAAGGTAACACCAACTCCAGTACAATATTCAAAGCTCACTATAGTCTGGTATTTATCCAATGGTACCAATCACCAATCTAGACAGACATGCAGCTCAGACGCGGTTTGCATAAGAGAATATGCAGCACATTTTTACATGAGGAATACTTTAGTTATGTTAAATTATGCAAATAAAACCATCTCTGTCAAAACAACGACAATATTTATTACAGATTCTGTGTTATCTTACATTCACATGTGTCTGTTTTAAGATAAGTAATGCTGACTTCTTTCTATGTCATCTCATGAGGGACAAACACCCATAAATGTCACTTCCAACCAAATAGTAAAATCTCGTTTTTTTTGTGACCAACCGAAAAGCACATGCAAAATTGGTGTGTTCATTTGCGCTTCAACCAACTATATTGACTGGTCAGAGTGAAAGCCTAAACTTAACCATCAATTGTCAATGTAAAATATTAAAGTCAGATCTTGAAGTAGATTTTCTTTGTGTTTGCAAACAGGTGCACTAATATCTCCATGTATTTATTTAATTGGAAATGATTGGACAGTTATGATGAACAGTATCTCTGAATCAGAATTTACGGCAACCTTGAACTTAACCCCACTTGTCATGCTGTTAAAGTACACCTATTGAATTTTACGTGCAAATCTTCTGCACAATATACTTTACAATGTACCTTGGGACCTATTCACACGTGTTGGAAAGCACAACATCTGTGCTACAACATGCCCATTCAGTGTAATCTATTTCTACAAAGACAAATGAAAACCACAGAGTTAGAAAGTTTCACTGTCCTAATTTTAACTTTGAGTGACTATTCGAGTGACAAATTCTAGAAGCAGATCATGATAGAGATTCAAAGAAACTATGGATTATAATGAGTATTATTCAGAGATGACTAGATCAGGATTTATCGAAACATCATAAGGCAGTTCAACCTGAGGAAAGTACACAACATAAACAACATTCATTACATTTTCATTATCTTGAACTATACAATCCTTAACAAAAGGTCAGATTGGTTTTTGATGAGATTTTAATTCAGTCTTTGAACTGCCAATGTGTGGGCAACCGGAGACAAAGTATTAACATTCTTTATCTGCACTGCATTGACGCAAACAAGTGATGTATTCAAGGTTTGAGTGGCTTTTGAAGTTTGGTATTTCCCAAATGTGTATGGTAAATAAAAACATTATAAAAGAATAACTGAGATATTTTCATACATTATTTGACAAGAAAGCGGTGAAAGCTTTCTTGATGAAAGAGCCCTAGGTATGACTGATACCCATAATGCAGCAGTACATGTGTGCCAGAGGCAGTGGCTTATGCCACTGGGACCCCCTAGGCCATGTTAGTATTTTGTTACTGTAATCATTTGAGGATACTGAGATTGTTGGGCCTAGTCAAAGTAAATGCAAAACCTGATTTTTCCAACCTACAAATCTGATAGAAAGTTTCAAGTATTTTATGGGAAGAGTTGTCTGACCAGTAATGAATGTGCCAGTCACTTCAATTACATTCTGATCACTCCGTATAAACAACACGCCTGTACAGTGCATCAATCACCACTGCGTGTAAGAGCCATTCATTATGTTTTCCATGAGCATATACCTTGAGAAATATCTTCAAAACTGGCCTTACATTATTTAAAATGAGATGTGGATGATTGATCGCTGGGAAGATGGTAATGCACAATTCAGCTATGTCAGATATAGACGATAGGAATGTGAAAGACAACAACTAATACAGTAATGGTAATGGCTTTTGTATAACATTTCGATCAGAGAAATCTCCCCCCAAACACCTCAAAAATGCTTTCGAGCCCCTGTTGACTTAACATTGTGAAAATCAAATTGGTATTTATCTGACACATAATGGATTTAGACCATGTTTCTGCAAGTAAATCCTCCCACTCAATCAAAATCCCATTTGGGCATCCCATTTGGACATGTTCTGAATGTTAAGAGGTACAAAACCAACATGGCAGCAGTTGCTGCCACCCGAAACCATTTTACACTCCATGTAGATAGCAGATCACATTCTATTTGTAAATCACTAACAGACGGAATGTTGAATGAAGTTGAGAAGCACTTCCATATCTGTTCCTTCACCTTTTTTGTTCAGGGTTTAAACAAACCTGTTTAGAAAATAATACACAACACATCTCACTGATAATGTTAGGAATTCCTCAGAATAAAAATTGAAGTCTATAAAGATTTCTGAGCATACAACCTTTACTTTAAAAGAGAGAGGCTTTAAAGTGTGAGGTTAGAACAAATTAACTGCAGAATTACACAGCAGTTAATAAAAACATGAATATCCATCTATGTCACTGTCTCTCGATGCACTTTACTAACTGGCTGTGGGACAGCTTTTTTGGTTTTGCCACCAAGTGATATCTTGAGGAAACTTAGGAGGACACTAGGAAAGTGTACCACTCCAAAAAAAAACATCTAATAAGAGAGTCAGACAGGAGAATGTTTCCTTTTAATGTATCATGCTTCAGATGACAAATGGTAAGGTGAAGAGAATGTGGACAGTTCATAGCATCTAAAGGTTTTCACTTTGATTTTATTCCCATGCAAACCTGTGTGAAAACGAAGTAGTGTGCTCTTTAATAATGTTTTAAATGTATTTGCTCAGGGCCATTTCCTATAAAGGTGGCCCATTAATTTATACATGGATGAAATGCTTAATTTCCTGCACAACCTCAACAAAGAAAGGACCTGAGGATCGGCCCCAGAGAACGGAGGGCATTGCAAGGTTCATTCACTCCAGTAGTTGTAATAAACAAACGGCGGTAATAACGTTTTTTGTGAAATGTCAGACTTAACCATGTCTCTTGGTTAACTCTTTATCTTTCAGATGACACCTCTAGGGCATAATAATATGTCTATGCGCATTGAGTAAGTTGCTGTGAATAACCCCTCTCTTTGAATTTAGCAAGTGAAAGCATTTATTACACACAGTAGATGTGTCACTGCCCACAGACTAGACTAGATTAGGGAGCAGACGAGGCGAAAGACAGATTTGTCCATCCAAAGCAGTCAGTTATTACCAGTGAGTGGGTGAAGCGGCTAGCATGGACCTACCCGGGGGTGTGGGAACAGAAGCTGGCAGAGAAAGACATCCTAATGATAAATCTGTATCAATGGCTTTTCAAAGGAGAGATACATCGCCCCCGTAATATTGTTAATCCCTGTCCATTTTAACCTTGATGAAGAGAACAAACAAGTTTCGCTCATTGAAAGGCGAGCAGAGTGTTTTCTATAGACTGTTAATGAGTTTCAAATACTTACTGTACTTAGAGCGATTTGTTTTTTAATCACATGCACGTCTGCAGAAACCTTATTTCCTTTGTATTTTGACAAGAACATTTTTGTTGACTACATTCAAAGCATTGTGCAAGCAACATAGTCTCAACGCCATGGACAAAATCCCCAAAATGTCAGGTACCAATAGATTAGGAGTTACCTAGAGAGGAAGCAGGCATTAAAAGGCAGCCAGTTACCTTCTGGTCTTGCCGGGTACAAAGACACGACTTTACTATTTCCATTCTTTTCAGCAATCTACAGTACAGTCACACAGAATTGGTAATTAGTGCTGGAAGTCTTTTGTAATTATGAGCTCTGACTTCAGAATCCAAATGTAAAGTACATTTGAGATGACACAACTCAGCTCATTCTTGGCACTAGATTGTTTAACTTTCCACTGCATTTTGGCAGCATTCTCATACCGATTTTGTGATGTAGACTGTAATTTGCCTCAGAGTGGAAAGGCTGTGAAAATATGCTTTTAAGCTAATTTTTTTTTTTTTTCTTTTTTCTAGCATAACAACCAAATGAAGCAACTATTCACATACTTATTGAAAAACAAAATTATGTTAAAGTAATATGCAGGCATTGGTCTGAAAAAATAATCAAGGTAGCTATACTGTCTGTTGTTCTTCAAACAACGTCCAGTTATTTCAAACATTCTCAAACAGACAAATCTCTAGTCAATGTGACTTCAGTTGATTTGGTCTGCGGGTGTGATTATGGAATTAAGGAGGGCAACAGCCTTGAGCGGTGGAAGGGTCAGAGTCAGCACTGATTCAGGGTGACTGGGATACCCTGATTGGATGATGCAGCAAGTTCTCTTCAGAATACGCTGGAGGTCATCACCGCAACGAGCCACAAAGGAACGAGACAGCTTCCGAAATGGCTGAATTTCGCCCTCAACCTAATCTTCTCACCTGCACACACGACGATTCATGGAGGCTGCCATCTGCCTTACAGCCGGCCTGACGTTGGCTGAATATAGAATAGTGACAATTTACATGCATTGCATCTTTGGAAATTGGTTGTGTTGCAGAACAAATGCCATCAGTGTACACAAAATACCACAAAAACAAAATGCCATCAATCTGTACAAAATACCCCAATAACGAAATGCCATCAATCTATACAAAATACCCCAATAACGACAACGGGTCGATTTTAGAAATGTATTGAAACTGAATATATGAAATATTTAATGCACAGAAGAATTCAGACCTTTTGCGGTGACACTCCAAATTGAGTTCAGGATAATCCTGTATTCGTTGAGCATTCTTGATCCATCTCTAGAACTTGACTGTGGCCAACTGATTAGACGTGATTTAGAAAGGCATACAAGGAAATCTCTGTAGACCTTTGATGAGTCAAACATCTTGGGGATCTGGGGAAGAAGTGCTGGAAGTCCAGGCAATCTAAGTAACCAGGCAAGCAGACCCTTGGTCAGGGAGACCAGAACCACAATAGCCACTCTAACAGAGCATCCGAGTTTCTGTTCTGACTAAATCCAGACAGGGACACTCACTGAACATCTACGAGGAGAACTGAAATCATCGTTTAGAGATGCTCCCATCTAATCTGACAGAGCATGAAAGGCTCTGCAAGGTAGAATGTGAGAGACAACATAAATCCAATTGCGCAAAGCTGGTAGGGGCAATCCCAAGAAGACTAAAAGCTTGAATTGCTTCCAAAGGCATTTCTACAAAGTACTGAAAAATAGGTCTGAATACTTATAAACATGAGATCCTTGTATTTTTTTAAATTGGCACCAAATGTTTTTGAGCTGTCTTATTGTGAGGTTTGAGTGTAGATCGACTTATTTTTATATGAAAAAATTTAATATAATCAATTACAAATTGAAAGTCCATAGAAAAACAAAATGTGTAGAAAGTGAAGGGGACTGAATACGTAAGGCGTTGCATAAACAAGCAGTTGCAGCCCAATGTGTGTGATAACTGCACAAGGCAAAGTCTCAAAACTGAAATATTTTCATTGCAAATAAACACAATTGTATGGACAATGTCATTGGCATCCTTCTTGGAGAATCTCAGTAATTAAGTTAGAGCCAGGTGACCCATGTGTACTGGGTTATTTATCTCACCTGTGGTAAATTGCAGTGGTCTACAAGGTTTAAGTTATCACTAAGCAGGATTGACATTTTTTTATTTTACCGTTATTTTACCAAACAAGTCAATTAAGAACCAATTTTTGGTACAATAACGGCATGGCAGGAGGCAAAAAAGGCCTCCAGTAGGGACTGTGTATTGGGATTAAAAATAAGATGCAAACAACAAAGATGAGAGACGCATGGCAACAGAACGGTACTAACAAAGAGACATGAAAACCAAGCACATACAGAGACAGTAGATCAGTAAACTTCAGAAGACTCCGACAACAGAGCCAAAGTGACCCGCTGTGGTAAACACCAGTAGTGAGATTCTATGGAGACACAGATCCTCTCCACATCAGTTGACGACCGGCCTGCCAGGCAGGGAGCAATCCAGCAGCCTGGGACGCCTGGCCCTGGGACGCCCGGCCCTGGGACGCCCGGCCCTAAATTAACTAAACCATGTGTTACAACTAGGGCTGACCCAATAAATGACTTGCTTGGTCACTTGTTTTCTCTACACTATGCATTATGCATTCCAAACACCTTTGATTCAAACAGGTAACACATCAATTTCCCTGTTTTGATATCAAAAAGTCACATAATATCCCTAGATAGTATGAAATGCCAGACATAATTGACTGATATCTAAAAATGCAGAAAAATGTGTCTGTTTATGGCAGCCTTTTCACAGGCTACATTAAAACGGCGTTTGTACGTGTTTGCATCTGATATAAACAGAAACTTCCAGAACATAATGGCAGAATCTGTGCAGGGACAGGTCTTTAACTTGAGTGTTTCAAATACAGTAATAATATAACAATATGGCACCTCTTCAATCATGAATATATATCAAATCTGGCTTTTAGCTGCACCACACAAGTTCACTGATAGACTATAATTTATTTGTCTTAAAATATAGGGCGTGTCCAACATACTTACATTTAGGAAGGACTTCTAACGTTCTCTGTGAGGACACCAGCTCCTTCTGCCTACAGAAAGACACAGAGCAGTACTTCACCAGCTGCCCTGCCCTTGACTAATGCCGGCCTGCGATCTGAAGGACGTGTACTGTCAGCCTGTGAACACGGCCAAGACTTCCGAATATCAGTACCGCAAGCTTGCACTGATAACCGAGGCTGTTCAGGCGTAACATGACGGGCTGATATTTAAGTAGATTGTTAGCAAAGGCCTGCTCTCCGTGTAGCGGTCAAATGAGCAGACCACCTCTAACATCACCACCTCTCTCTGGCCTCTTTCCACAACATGCATATCTGGCTCGGTCTGTATTTCAGAAAACACATTATCATCAGCATTAAACAAGGCTGACAACGGAATGCTCGCGAGTTCGTGAGGTTGGCCAGATTACCTGTCTTCACCAGGTCGACCATGCGGTCATGGCCGACCACATCCGTTCCTGTGTGGATCGGCTTCCGCACAGGTCTGACGGATTCACGGACACCACGCTGGTCCTGTGTGGCTCAGTCGGTATAGCGTGGTGTTACCAATGCCGAAGAATCGTGCTGAAATTTCCACTGGGGCAGCATGCATGCGGTTTAAAGGTTTTCCTAAATCACATACATATTACAAAGCACGCGGTCCAAGAATGCTGGGCAAAGAGCAGATATTATAGGACCACGATTACATGGAACTCCCTGCAATCTCTAATCACTCAGCCAAAAATGTAATCAAAAAGAAAAAAGAAAATTGTACCATGGTAATGCCACTGACCTCAACTTGTAACGTCTTTTTCTTTTTAAACCCGTGGGCCAAATTGGAAGTTGAAAAGTCACGCACATTTTTGATGAGGAAAAACATCTATAGTAAACATGGTTATAGTCCACTGCGAAAGGGTGTCACCTGCATAGGTATATTCCAACCCCATTCAATCCAAATCTCTCCTGTTTATCACCTACATTCAAATTAATGAGCAGCATTGTGGTGACGTCAGCCAGTGGCGTAAAGGGACAAACACTGTGATCCTCACAGAACAGCATTATCAGTATTGCAGGCCCTGCACAGACTGGACACTTGTTACTCAAGCAAAGTAATGACTATATTCGTTTCCTCAAAGACAGACAAGCTCAGTTTGTTTCGGCTACCAAGAGGCATGAGAAAAGAGGAAAATTATAACGTTAATTTATGCAAATCAAAATAGAGGCTGGAGGGGTGAAGGATTGGTCAAGGCTTTGTGACTTACAGTAAGGGCAGTAGGATACCCTGTGATTGTTGAGGAGTTAATATTAACTTAGGAAACGGACAGATTTGAAGGTGAATGAAAGGGTATGTCAGAACCAACTGAGGACATGAATAGAACTTGGTAGGGCCTCGGGCAATTTTAGCAATAGCTCTACATCCAGCACATACAGATAACAAACAATGAAAAAGGCACTTAATCTTTCGCACACAAAAGGACAGGAAATATTCAAATGTACACGGCCCCTGGCATCTACTTCTGTGCCGTTTTACAAACAACTCCGTCTTTTTGAACAACACTTTCTACTAGCTCAAACTAGTTTTTAACTGACTTGTTCAATATAACAGTCTGTTTGTCCTACAACAGGGACTGTAGGGACTCATCCAGATCAGGTTAAAGGCTTTTGTGGTTAAGTCTCCCTGTATGGTTGTCAGCGTAGAATCTGGTACCTTCACCCTCTGTGATCTTCCACTATGATGGCGCAGGCCCTTGCTACGATGAAAACAACTTTTTGAAGGCTAAGTGACGCATCACTACCTTGCAATGGTCGCCTCGTTTGAGATGACTTGGGAGAGGACAGTATTATCATGGAGAGTATGTTTCGCTAATTAGTTATCGCCCGTTTCAAGGCTAACTTTTGACGAGTGGTTACAGGCGATGGTGTGTGTAAAGGATTCTTTGGCAGTTGTCTTGCTGTGTGCTGTATTGAAATAAATGTATGAAATAAAGGCCTATGTGACTGTGCCAGAACGCGTCAAAGTGCTTCATTTGAATTTAGATCACTGGTTACTTTGTGTGTTGAACTTGACAACATACAGAAATAATTAAGAGACAACTGCCCCTTTTTCTTTCCTTTCCAAAAAAGTTAAAACGGAAAGTTTTGAGTGAGGAACCCGAAGCGTTCAATTCGCAGTGGTCTCTTAATTTTAACCCTTGTGTTCCTCACTCAAAACCTTCCTTTCCAACTTTTTTGGAAAGTAGAAGAAGCACTCACCATTTCAAAAGCATTGAATTGCAGGCAATGCCTAAATACTGCATGATCTGAAGACATTTTGGGCAGAGCATGACCAGAGCATATGACTGAGCAGGACAGATGGCCACCACTCAGCACTGCATATCACTCCACTCCAGCTTCATACATAAATACAGTCATATCTCATACATACATTTTATAACCATGTTTCATGAATTTGATGATACACTTACAGTTAAAAGCATACCTCTCAGACAATACAGACCAATTCATTTATTATGATTCATGCATTTTATTTTATTTTAGGGTTGTTCCAGTTGTTAAAGCCTTCACTTCAAATCACAGGTAGGTGAATGCGCAACTGGAATTGAATCAAAAACCTGCACTGCCACTTACAGCAGTATATCACTTATGACCAAAGTGTAAATGTAGTCTTGCATGTATTGCTTGCTCACACAATTTGTGGAATGTTACTTAATGTGAACTCGCACCTTACATCTGACAACGTTACAGCTGAGGACTATTTTCATTACTGTGGCTTGGGTCAGGCTTACAAAGTTAGGTTATAAAAAGGTACTGCTCTGAGTCAATTAGGCAACCATTACACAGTTGCATGTATAACATTTTAATTATTGAGGCCAAGAAAATGTACATTTAGTCTCCCTTCTAATGGCGCCGTGCTTTGCCAACTCATATAAAATTAATACCTGTTCAGTAGTCTAATGGACTGGTTAAATGTCTATTGTTATGTACGGACTGATGCAGTTTCATTAATCAAACAGTGAAAATCCTAGAGTTGTCAAAATGAAGATATATCATAGACATCTTGGACAACGGCTGATGAAACTGTAATGGTCAGTTTCACTCATATTATTTTCTAAGACGACAGCTAAGTTTGGAGGGCGGGTAAGGTGATGCGAAAATATGGCAACTTCTACAAAGATGACGAGTCTAACAAGACTGGCCATGAACCTGCTCTTTCAATTCTCAGGAACAATATCAAGTAATTAAATCAACTAGCAGTTGTAAGAATCTCTCTTTGCAGTCATTTGGGTGCATTTCAGAAATGGATCTATTTGTTAACTGATTGTTTGACAAATACATAGAATCTGACAATATTCAATTACCCATAGGTATAGAGGAAAATAGTTTATGTAATAAAGTATTGACCGATGTGTTCCTCAATGCTGATATTGATGGGGATTAAATGAATTGCCACAGAAATTGCATGAGGAAATAAGTTGCTTACTTTCAACAAGATTTTAAAATCACCTTACCCAAGAAAAACTATTTCGGCCCCCCGAATATCAGAACAGACCCAACCTTCGTACATGGCTGTACATAATTGGAGAGACACCTAGTCCCATGGAGTCCCAACATTTCAACCAAAAATCTTTTGTTCAAATAAGTAACTGGAAAGCATTAAATCACAGTTAAACTGACCCAAACAGCCGACAATCCTTTGTCCAGACACATCAGTGATAACCAGACACCAGACACCAGTGATAACCAGACACCAGACATCAGTGATAACCAGACACCAGACATCAGTGATAACCAGACACCAGACATCAGTGATAACCAGACACCAGACACCAGACATCAATGATAACCAGACACCAGACACCAGTGATAACCAGACACCAGACACCAGTGATAACCGAAGAGCTACGATGAACTTTAATTTCAAGAGACTGAAGCACCTGATGACATACTGGACAACTGAAATTGAAACAGTGCCACAGTGATCCCACATCGATCTCATAAGGGACAAAGAACTAACCAGTGGACTCGAATGGCTGATCCCATCTCCCTTTGTGGAAGGGAGACGCCAATTTGTACAGGCAGATTGAGTTAGATTTTTAAATACTATTCAACCAATATAATACCAAAAAATGTCAAAAAAATTAAGAACAAGAAAAACTGCAATATTAGACAGGGAATTGAATATCTAGTCCCACCCAAATTACAATAGTCTGCGAAATCAATTTCAATTTAGTTCTGCCTAACTGATGCACCTTTGGCTAATAGATTATTCCTTCAGATACACAGGAATGCCATTATTGATCCTTACTCAGGGTCTATCTGGCCTGTATTGATTTAAACTAGTCTCACGCTCATGCTTCTACTGAGCCTATGCAGATGGTTTATACAGGCTGTCAATCTGCCTTGGCCGGTTTTACCATCGAGCCAAACAGGTCGACTTTGCGTGTCTTATCTTGCCGTCATCGAGTGAACATGAAATATGCCCACTGGGTTGTGTGGCAGTATTTTACCCTGTTCCTGTTTGTGAAGCGTTCTATATGCAAACATCTCTCAGCACCTAAGCTATAGGCAGAACGTTGGGAAGTGGTTGAAAATGAATGAAAACGTGTATGGGTAGTTATTGACAGCACAACATCTTTCATTTAGGTCTTATTGTGTGCAGATCTTGCCTAAAAGGCAATATATTGTACAGAGTACACATACAGTACCTTGAAAAGGTATTCAGTCTGACTTTCCAAAATGTTTGTGTGACAACATTAAATCGCGATGTGATTCCAAAATTAGAAATGAAATACAAAATCTGCAAATTGTTCTAAATTGAACAGAAATATAAAATAATGTTTTGTATAAATGTTCCTCCCGTTTGCTGTGAAACACATCAGGTGAGCTGTGGTGCAATCATTTGATTTAGAAGTCACGTAATTAGTTGGGAGTCCCTCTGTGTGCGATTTACGTGTTTACATAGGCGGTGCCACGTTTAGTTTGTACAAATCATGAAGACAGGGCACCGTAACGCACAGAATGTGGCCCAAATGAAACGGTCAAGAACAGGATGTCCTCGAAAACAGACTCTCTTGGCAAAAAGGACACTAGTCAGGGAGGCCACCAAGAGGCCAATGGCAACTCTAAAGGGGTTAGTCTTCCATGGCAGAGTTGGGAGACACTGTGCTACGGCCACAATAGCCTGTGCTACAGAAAAGTGGCTTTCGTTTGGGAAATGGTTCAAGATGACTTCCAGGTAGCCACACAAGTGAGCTAACTTAGAGAAATTTCCATCAGTCCAATCATAGCAGAAAGACAAAAAGCATGTATTGGTGGCCAGCGGCCTTGATGTTGGGCATGCACTGCAAATGTTTCTCTTTGACAGAAGAAATAAGAAAATCATTATGCTCTGAACCGATGATGAGAGAAGACATGGTGCAAACATTTATGAAATATGTAATTGATAATTAAAACTTACAGAAGAAAAGGAGACATGATGCAATACAGATGGAAGAAATTGAGGATAAGAGGCAAGGCAAAAACAAGAGGATAATGTTGAGAAATATAGAGAGTAGATAAAAAGCGGATTCCTGTCAGTGGTAACAGTTGTGAGAATCGACAGTATCAGTATAGGTAAAACAGAGTTTGTTCTTTGGCAGGCTAGACTCCCTGTTAGTTGGTTTTCCTTGAATCAATAAATGTATCATTTAAAAGTAGTTTTTACCACATCATCTTGCTACCATCCAGGTTGTGAAATGTGTAACCCGATCACGCTAGAAAATAATAGGCTGGAAATTATGATTTTTGTTGCCTGATGACAGATGGCATCTTTAAAGTTGTTTCGGTCTCAGTTAAAAAGCTTTGACATAGTCAACCAGCTGGGTAACGATGTGATATTTTCCTTGGAGTTCTACGTTCAGCATACCAAGGTCCGTGAAAGGTCATGTCAGTGCCATTTCTTATCCGCTCATACGTGAATGTCACAGTCCTTGTTTGCAAGAAATTCTTTGATTTCTTGTCTGAGGCTGAAAACTCATGATTAGTATTCCATGACTCAGCTATTTGGTTGGCTGGCAGTATGAACAAGGCCCATACTGGGCATCCCCCTTCTCAAACATCACTTGGAACTGCCAGCTGGGGCACATACCAGTTTTACTTACTCAAACATGCTATGAGGGCAGAAAGAAATTGATTGGTTCAGGCAAACACCCAATCAAAATGGAGAGGACGCAGTGCTCATTGTCAAGTATCTGGTAGAATTGGTGGAAGGACACAGGCGCAGAGATGGTATGGAGGTAGTTATCCATTGTTTTAATTGAAGGATGAACAAAGTAACAAACATACAAACATAAACCAGACACTGACCGGGTGACACGTATAGCCTACGGCTAACAACCAAAATAAACCACACCACTGTGGTAAAACACTCAACA
>JACXGJ010004986.1:0-41879 GCA_016801105.1 Esox niger
CCCCTCCGCCTCTTCCCCTCCGCCTCTCCCCCTCCTCTCCCCCTCCTCCTCTCCCCCTCCTTCTCTCCCCCTCCGCCTCCCTCGCCCCTCTCTGCCTGTCTCTCTGTCGGTGTGTCTCTCAGTCTTGTTGTCACTCTCATCCCTGTTGTTTATTGTAAATTATCACAAGCTGAGCGGGCATCAAGCCAAGCCAAGTAAACAAACACACACACACACACGCACACGTACACAGGGTGTTCCATTGTTCTTCCACCAATAACCTCCTGCTCCACCAGAACAAGATTCCCTCAATGCCTTTGACAAGTAGAGAAACAAACGGCAGTGGGAGATAATGCTAGGAGACAGCAGTTCGGCACATTTATTGTGTTTCCTATAAAGGGTGATCTGAGCAACAGACCAGAGGAAACCAGAGAGAAACAGATGGGAGTCGTATAAGTGTGGAACTAGTAAAACCCCCTCTCCATAAAAGCAGTCATGCAGGATACACACTCCCCGTGTCCTCTGCACGGGGGTCACTGAACCCCTCTTTACAGCACCCCCACAACGCTCCCGCTCGCAGGACAGCACTACCGGTGTCCATGGCAACCTGCATGCGTATCAGAAAGGTGTCGACACCCTGAAAATCGGTAGGCTGGAACACGTGAAATGTGTGTGCGAGCGCGAGTGCCTTTGAGCGTGTGGTGCGTACAAAGTGACCCGTGCCACCGGTCCGCGGTGGACGTCAGGTGGTAGTGACTGACGCCGTTTGGGTAGAACCCCGTGTCTCCCGTGACGGAAGGACACCTCATCCAACATGGAGGACGACCCAGATCCGGATCCAACGGACGGAGCCACGCCATTGGTGGACTGGCCTCAGGCTGCAGGAGGAGCTCAGCGCTCTGGACGGCGCTGACCCGCTGACCCACTCTGTCGCATTCCGTCAGAACGCTGCTGTCCGTCAGGACATCGTAACCCTGCAAGCATTTCCAACAGGTTCCATCAACAAAACAAGCTAGCACTCCGGCAAACTGCAAAACCACATTCGCCTTTTTTTGCCAAAAAGGAACAGCTTGATGTTTCAAGAATAAATACGAACATGAACGTTCACGCGACGACTAACATTGCTGTATTTGCGATTGCGTGTGGTTGTGTTAGACAGCATCCTTCCTTTGTCTAATTGTGGAAATACACCAACAACCGAATTGTTTGTGGGTACATACGATTTCATTACAAATATACCAGCAGACAGTTGATTGGCCAGGTCATTGTGCACAGTTTTTCATTGCCAACGGTAATCAAATTGTCTGGTTTAAGGTGCCACCAACACGAGACTACATGACAACCACATCATTTGAATGTTTGAACTTATAGGTGATAAACCGGCTTGGTGTTTTCCTAGAAACGCCACTTTCTTTTCAGTACAGAAACGATCTCTTGAGAAATATTTAATACGATGCAACATTATGTGACCTCCAGCACATGCATATCTGCCCTCTACGCTGTCGACTGATTGCCAACAACCAGGAGCGAGAAACGGACAAGGCGGATGGGAGAGGAGGCCGCACACCACAATCAACTGCCGTTCCCAGAAAAATCCCTCAAGAATATTCTCCCTTTTCATGACGGAAAAAGAGAGGCCCTGAATGGTGACAAAAACGTTGACTCACTGGAGTGTTACTATTTTCCATTATGAAAAAGCGATAGACGGAGGAACCATGAAAGAGAATCACCCTATTCCCATTCGCCCCTCTGATTCGGCCCCATTCATCTCAGTGGCCTATTGATCTCCATTTTACCAGCCCATTTCCCTGAACGGCGCCGCCCGGGTCCCACTGTTTTACAGCGGTCGTCCATACATAATCGCACCGCCAGCTAAGTAAATGACGGGAATACCGGGGCGTGTGGGAGTACAGGGTGGAAGTTCAGCCTGGCGTCAAGTCTTTATGGCCAGGCTGAAAACAAACGTTGACTCAATCCAAACGAATGGGCGAACGGTGCCACTGTGTGTCCTTAAATTGAATATTTACCAGTCTCCTGTGCCGCTGCGAAAGCGTTGCGGGACCGAATGAGAGAACGTGAATTGACAATGGGGACACACAGGAATCACACTGACCCAGGAAAATGACATCCCGCACAAATGGTTGCCGTGGTGCTCAGCCAATGCCAGGCAGCCTGGTGGGAGGTGCTTCGTGAGATCCTAAACCCCATAGATCCCGGCACATCAAACCTCTCCCGAAAATTGTTGCTTTCGGATTTTGTTCTAAAACTTTTCAAGCTCACATAGTTTCTGGAACTACAAACTCTACCCAGTTGTCGCTGACTAGAGGGACATTCATTTAGGACATTGTTTGGCAGACTTTTTGTATTATCAGTTCTCAATAAGATATGTCAACGCAAATGTTTGTTATTGGTTTCAATACATAGTCCTGGTTGCACTAATAATATATTGGTTACATCTTTCCTGTCAGGTTATGAGGGCAAGAAAATCTAAAACGTCATTTGTTAAAAATATATAAAATAACGTTATTTTGGGTTCTAGCATTTATAAGGTTAACACTGCCCTGTAGAAGATGGGCTCTCTCATTCTGTGTCGAGATCAGGTGCAATCTCTTCATATTTCATGCCACAAGGCTAAGGCTTCTGGGATACCAGTCAGTGGCATTTCACAGCATAATTGAAACTCAAAATGGACACCGGCAGGGCACAGAGAGCTCTCCTCTCCTGCACTGGAAACACAATAAACAAAAGAAACGAGAGAAGATGAAGAGGAAATTGATCACGTGGCATTCGTTCTCTGTCCGGAGCAAGGCTGTCTTCTTGAGCCATGGATGAACAAATCGGGTTTTGGAAAGTGTCAGCACCCCTCGATGAGTGTGCCATAATAAACGAACACACATCAAGCGTCTCAATAGGTGCCTTAAGGAGGTGTCGTGTGTCTCGCCAGACAAAGATGACCAATTTAGACCAGACCTGTTGTCAAGGCTGCCTCACCCTGTTAAGAGCGCAGACCCCCTTTGATGATTATAGTTCACTGGAGTTGTGCAAGAACATAAAAGCACACTGGTAATGGCTTCCGCAGCTTTATGTAGCACTTAATAGCTACACTGATTGCCTCTTTGATTATATTTCCAATCATTCAAAGACCGTCAAAGTGCATATGAAATTGCACAGCGCATTTTCCCCTATATAAAGGACACGGTGGTATAATGTACGGGCGGTTGGATGTCAGAATGTCGGAGTGGGTGCTCAGTCATTTATAGAGCTATGCCATGCATGTACTGGATAATGTATCAGCTTGATAGACTGAGGTAATGTGTGTGTAAAAGGAGTTCCACCGGGACAGAGGTAGGCAAACATACGTTTCAATATTTTGGCACCATTTACGTTATTTTGGCAAGCCGCACCTGGAAATCACTCCTCCGTTATTACTCTGATGGAAATCCGGCCATTTAAAATTGAGCCGGTGTGTCGAGAAGAATATATAGCTCAAGCTTTTTCTGTGTATTGTGCGTCAACCTCCAGAGTTCCGGAGTACACAAATGCTTCCGTCACCCAAGGAAACTGAGGTGGAGTGCAAGCGTGTCCCATGTGGCCCACACGTCATATATCAGGTACTTAAGTTCTCATATCACGTATGTACATGCTATGATACCGCTATCCACCCCGGCTAATAAAACAGTGAACATAACCCATTCGAAGTTTGGACTTAGCTTGAATAAAAAGCATCGAGGCCACTGAAATGTGACTCCCTCCTGCACGTCCTGAACTGACTAATTCGTGTACTTCCTGAAACGGACGGAACCGAAATGGCACTGACCCCAAACCCTGACGGACACATTGCGTGTTGAGCAGTGATTCATCATGGTGGACCCAGGATGAGAACCACCCTCTCTCCTCCCTTCCCAGAGGAGTCTGTCCCGGCCAGATTGCCTCCTTCAACTTAATAAAGGAGCAATCCACTTTCCCCTATAGTGGCGCGGCGTCCCATCTAAGCCTCTTATAGGAACAACTTCAGAGTTTATCTGCTAGACCAGAGAGGGAACTGGGGGGCGGCGGCGGGGGGGGGGCAACGAACAGGGAGAGCAAAAGATGGGGTAGGAATACAGATAAATGGAGAGAGGCGAAAACAGGAAGATAGATGGGAGAGTCCAAGCAAATAGAGAAACAGAGAACGCGAGTGAGTGATAGAAAAAAGAGGAAGAGAGAGCGGAGGATTACAGGGATGGTATTCCTGACGGAGCATAAATTAAGTGAGGGAAGATGACAAAAAAGAAAGACAAAGCAATATCAACTCCAAATGCCCCATAACCCCTGGTCTTCAGGGAGATACTTGACTGACTATGAGCATTTTTCTTGTTCACTTCGAAACCACGAATACATGGCAGGAGAGAGACTCAGGGATTGGAAGGAATTCTATCCAAATGCAAAGACAGAACATTTCCGCTGAACTGAAGTACATTTTGGAAAAACCCCAAATAGCTTGTGTGAATATTAAGACTACATGATTAGCACCTTCAGGAAATCAGGACAAATTGGATACAGTCTGAGGTGTGAAACGGTAAACGCTTACGGGTGTTTATCACTTGGTTCCATCATCACAGTTGGCAAATTAACAAGATGGATTACCGTCAGATAGAACTCATGGAAGGAGACTGTACTGCATGCCAACACGCTAATGATGGGAGCAGGGACCAAGGTTTCTGTTCCCACAGAAACTGGCCCGGACGACTGCTGAGGCCCAGTCCAAATGCCAGGCTCAGCACAGCATGTCAGATCCAACGGATAGGGTTTATGACGACCACACGGAGGGGTTCTGGCGAACCGAAGTCAGGAATGGCGCTCGGAATCCGAACGCTGCAGAGAAATGCTCGTTCATGGTCACCCGTGGTCTCACGTTCAAGGCCAAATGCACAATGGTGCACAAACACTCACACATGGAATTGCTGCTCACAGGTGGAACAGCCACCCAGCCTTCTCAGTGAGATGGAGTCTGTTTCTGCTTGCATGGGTGTCTGTGTGTGTCTCATGGTCGTGTGTGTGTGTGTGTGTTTCTGTGGGGGGGGGAATTAATCGCCTGTGAAAATGGGCAGGGGTTGAGTGCGCTCCTCCAGGACCCCGGCGCGGTTAATCTCAAGGCAACATCTGGGTCTGGGGCCATGCAGGGAGAAGAGAAGCACATCAATGCCTCCTTCCAAACAGCTCTGCGGCATTTCAGCGCCGCCTCATTTATCTCTCCTTCTCCCGCTCGTTTTGAGGCGGAAGGAAGGGATATCTTTTGAAATTGTGTTTGTTTGCTTTAATCGTTTCCGAACACGACTTGAACGAAAGCGGCCAGAGATAACACAATATGTGGAGACCAATAGCGTTCCAGGGAACAATGGGAATGGGCCATCCATGGGATGGAAAAAATGCTGTTATTGTCTTCCAAGACGAGACAGAGAAGAAGAGCACAGTTGGAAATGACACTGGAGCAGGGAGTTGAGGCTGTATGCATTGTAGTTTTTGTTTTCCTGCTGTTGTCTGAACATACGATTCGATGATGCGCAATGCAGTAAATAGTGAGTCATTCTCCTTCACTGTAATCGAAGTCAATTCTGAGATGACATTTGTGCCATTTATCATCTTTAACGCGGTAAACGCCGTAGCTTGCTGGGTAGAGATCACACGCAGCGAATCAGCAGTAGCCGGGTTATATCATGAATATATAAAACCTGGACATCCACTCTAAGAGAATTTGAACAACAATATTCAAAAGTGGGTTAATGCTCCTCTGACATCACCGCTTTAATATTCTCTTGTGTAGCCTAGCAACCGTGATTATTGCCCAGTACAATCAGTGGAGAAATATCTAGGAAGCATTCAAGTCTCTGGACCTTTTTCTACGCAATGAGAAGAAAATCCATAATCTGGTCTGGATGAGCCAGCCTAATCTCCCGTAACTACAGCACAGTCCCCAGCACTCACACTATCAACCCATATCTCCAGTCCACATCACAATCCATTTTGTTGCAGGAAAAAAATAAAAATAGATTTTCCCAAAGGTTACAGATGAACTCTTTTGTGTGGATTTCCAGCAAATAAAAGATCATTAGCTTTGATCAGATTGACCAGATATAAACACCATAAAAAAGAAATGTAAACTGATTTGGCTACGGTAAGATTCAAAATGCGGCATGTCCGCGGTATATTACATAGTATTCCATCAATGGTTTTTGTAAGGTGAATCGCACTCCTGCTGGAGATATCTACATTGCAGTATGGTTATTGCTTGCAGTATGTGGTCTGTGAGATCCAGAAAAAGGGCTTGGTTGGCAATCTGTGAAGCCCACAGAACCGCGGGGGTTGGCTTAGCTTTGAAAACGGGTCAGTGTGCGCCACACATCATCAATCGCTGGTCCCACTGTCTCACAGCGCGTGAGACCGACCAGCCAGTCACAGCCAATGGCACCTTGCTCCCCCAGGCTTCCCAGCCTTCCCAGTATCATCAATCTTCAACAGCCTTTGAGCGTACGGTCACAGTCACTAATTGGACCAATGATGGTGGCTTATCAAATCCCTAAAAAATATTTGTGAAATCACAGAGCAAGGTGTCTTGTGTCTTCCGGGCACTCTCAGGGATAACTAATGAGATGGTGAACCATGACACACCCGCCCTGAAGTGTGCCTATATTACTAACACACAAAACTAGTCTCTGAGAGAACTACTTCTTAATTAAAACACCATGACTTGAAGGACACAAATGTCCGCTCCATGGGGTGAAAGTGTAGTTATTTTGTGTTTGGTTACTGTGTACCTTGTTACTGCTATTCGACAAACAAGTTATCAGTAGCGAACGCTTGCTAACCCCCAGAGGTGAAACCACCACAAGCCTGTAGATCACAATCACCTTTCTAATAGCTTTGCAACCGGGACACACCTAGGACACCGGACAAGGACAGCTCTCAAACATAAAAATTGCCCACAGCTGCCCACAGACCTATGCAAATAGTTTGTTATAAATCTAAGAAGTGTGTGGACTGACAAGTAAAACCTAATTTAAAACACCTTCCCTACGGCATTCCATTCCTAGCAAGATATATACCAAAAAAATAGTTTCTCTCGCGGCCCCTTGTGTGTGTGATGCAGGGACGTAGCGTCCCTGTTGGAACTTGGCTACGCGCTCTGATTAATGTTAACGGATAGCCAAGGCCCCCCGCCCCGAACTGCTGGGCCAACCGCTGCTCTCTTGTTCCCTCAGTGAGAGGCCACGGCGCCATGGTTAGAGCTCTGCCGAAGCCCCAGGGGGCTTCCAGGGAGCCGTGCGATTCTCTCCGGGGGGCTGTGGCATGAAACAGATTGCCACACACCATCGCAGAATGGGTCAGCGCTCTGCTCCTCCACGTCAAGATCACAGACATTCACACACGCGGGCAGCGCGAGGGGAACTAGTCACCCTCCCTCGAACCTCACATACTGCAGGCACAGCGGGGAGGGGCGTCGCGCTACGGAACAAGGAGCCGCCAGGGCGTGTCGTCCGAGAACGTGGCCACGAACGGCCGCTGTCCCTTCCCTGTCCGCCCCCCGACCGACGCCACCCTAGCATTTTTCCATCAATGGCTTTAGTGCTTCCGACGCGGTGACCCGGCGACTGGGTGGTCGCGCCTCGCCGAGCATTCAGACACAGGGAGGTGAGGGGGAGACAGACCTGCGGTAGGGTGCAGAGACTGAGAAGCAACAGGAGAATGTCAGCTTCAGACAGTGTCCATCACACAGCCCCGCTAACTCACTCCCCATATCAAACACAGGTCACCATTTAAATTGGGTTCACAGGTTGGCCAGCAGCAACGGAGTAAAAAAAACCTGCAATCGTTATGCACTGAGTCTCTCTAAATCCAATGAGGGTTTCCACGATACCAGTGCTATTGGACAATACACACACTGTGGCGTGGAACCAGAACATGAAACCCATTCCTTGTTTTCAGGGGGTGGATCATAGCCCTGATGTTGAAAACTCTGATTTTGTCATCTACTCACTGAATATTTAAATTGTATCTGACAATTTAACACAGAGCAAGTTTTCAAAGAAGCTTTGTGGTGGGTTTTTTGTCGCCACATACCACAGAGTAAACATATGTGAACAGAGATAGAGAAACGCCAGCCAAGCACCTGCAGAACCTCTGTAGGAACGTTGTGTTTCCATAGCAATCTCCCCAGCGAGCTGGCCTCAGCACGGGGGCGGGGTAATCCATCACCCAGCGTTCCAGATAGGGGGGAAACACGGCGGCCCCTTCCAACTCCCGAACCGCGCCTCTCTGTCCTCGGCGCACCTGCGAGGATCCGGTCGGATCAAGCAGCCTATCACTTACAGAGTCAAATGGTTCCGGAGCCACGTGTCTGGGCCGGAAAGGCCTCGCCATCGCAGTGTGACTGATCCGGATGAGGCCCCCACCCCCCGCCCACCCGGGACTGCTAAGGAAATGACAGGCATACCCTGGACAGACTGAGCTAATGCTAATCTTCCCACACGTTCAGCTGAGACAAGCTAGTGTAACGACAAGGGGCTCAGGATTTGATGTGGTCCCAAGGGCCCTGACTGGGAATCCGGCTCCAACCCTCCTCCTCTTTACATGATGACAAGTAAGGAAGGGAACCAGAGAAAGTACCACACTGACCAACTGACTCTTAATGTCTTATTTAGCATCTGATGTTATTCGCGTCACACACAATGTCCTAGATTCAGTGAGTCATTGGTTTTTCCAGTATCAACCCAGTTTCATGCAGGAAGTGTGACTTATCCATGTCCAAACAGTATATAGAGAAAACAAAATAAACAAAAAAAACAAGAAAGATGTAAAGAAAGGCAACTTCGTATAGGAATTGACAGATAGAAACAACTGCTCAGGTGGGTTTTTAAATTGCATAATTTAGGCCCCGTGGTGTCACCAGAACCGCAGTCCAACGACACAGACAAAGTCCTTCCCAAGAAGGAGAGCGCTACAGCATGTACTGCAGCCAAACGACAGCACTCAACATGGACGCCCGTGTCACAGAGGGAGCCGTCGAAGGTCTGTGGGAGTAAAATGGTAGTCTTACCTTCAACGACATACTCTTCTGCTTCACAGACGACCGCAGAGGAGGGGAAAGAGAAGGAAAACAAATAGATTAGAGAAATAACATGCAGAAAATTATCATGGCATACTTTCAAATGTACTAACACATCCAATCGTTACAAATCATGTCAGGCGTCAGCATTATGTGTCATTTAGACAGAGAAAAATTGAGTTTAACAATCATATATGAACCATATTTCTTTCCAGGACTTGATTCAGAACATTTGGGGGGATTAAATGGCACATCCAGCAGGACCTACAGTTGTGCTCATAAGTTCGCGTACGCTTGGAGAATTGGTAATATATGTACCATTTGTAAAGAAAACATGAGTGAGCAGGCAAAACACATGTCTTTTATTTCTTATGGGATTCACATTTAACTGTAGGTCATAACAGAATGTCACAATCATAAAACAAAACATGGCAACAAAGAAAAAAATGTACTGACCCCTGTTCAAAGTCTGCAAACCCTTTGGTTGTTAATACTGTGTATTGCCCCCTTTAGCATCAGTGTCAGCATGCTGTTTTTTTAATAGTTGTCTATGAGGCCGCCAATTCTTGCAGGTGGTATAGCTGCCCATTAGTCTTGGCAAAACGCCTCCAGGTCATGCAAAGTCTTTGGTCGTCTTGCATGAACAGCATGTTTGAGATCTCCCCAGAGTGGCTCGATGATATTAAGGTCAGGAGAAGAGCCACTCCAGAACCTTCATATTTATCTGCTGTATCCACAGGAGGGTGTTTGTGACCATAAAGCTCTATTTTGGTCCATTCACTCCAAATTACAGTGTGCCAGAGGCTGTGAAGCATGTTTTAAGTGTTGTCGAGCATATTGCAACCGGGCTTTATTTTGGCATTGGTGCGGTAAAGGCTTCTTTCTGGCAACTCGACCATACAGCTCATTGTTCAAGTATCGTCGTATTGTGCTCCTTGAAACAACTGGACTGTTTATTTTCCAGAGCAGCCTGTATTTCTCCTGAGGTTACCTGTGTGGTTTTTTGTATCCCAAAAAATGTTCTGTCAGTTTTGCCTGAAATCTTTCTTAGTCCACCTGACCTCTACTTGGTATCAAGAGATCCCTGAATGTTTTACTTCATAATAAATGATTGAACAGTACTAACTGGCATTTGCAAGGCTTTGGATATCTTTTTATATCCTTTTCCATCTCTATAAAGTCCCATTACCTTGTTACGCAGGTCCCTTTGCCAGTAATTTTTTGCTCCCCACGGCTCAGTATCTAGCCTGCTCAGTGCTTCGACATGAGACCAAACAAACAATCTCACTGACTAGTTATACAAAGACACTAATTGCTATTTAAAAAGCCACAGGTATGTAAACTTTTAATCAAGGCCATTTAGGTGATTTCTGTTATCATTATGATTTCAAAATGAGCCAAACAACTATGTGATAATAAATAGCTTTCATATGTTCACTATCCTAAGACAGTTTTTTTTATGCACGAATTTCTATTTTTGCCAGGGTATACAAACTTAAGAGCACGCCTATACCAATCATAATGTAATCCACAGCAAATGGATGCAACTGAGCCTGGCTCCAGTGACTGCACATCCCATCCAATATCGTAACCACTCCATTACGAGAGCGGTGGCGGCAGATCGCGCTAACCACCCACACAACCGGAGGCACATCTCTTCAACTTCATAACCTCGAGAGTGAGTCAAAGGAACCTGCCGCAGTCGTACAACACTTCACCCCGGGCTATCGCAGGCTAGATTCTCTAATGCTGGATTGGGGAGTCAAATGGAAAAAAGTACATGAATCTGCTTCCCAGGTATCATCACCGTCATTATCACAGAGCTGACCCGAGAGCACCACGCCGCCACAGTGCTTTGGGTGCGCCATAACCAACACAGCCATTCCTGAATACGCTGTGGACGTGTGTAGTTATCAGCTATTTAGAGGAAACCCTGAGGCCTTTTATTGAGCTGCACGTTTCCATTTCAGTCAGTGTCATAGCAGTAAAGCACACGCAGCCATGCAAGGGTGAAGCTGATAAAAGGTTGGGTAGGTATGAAACGATCACTACATTTGTTTACCTGTGTGTATTTTCGTGTAGGTTTTGTACTCTATGTATAGTGAATGCCCACCAAGCCAACAAAGAGCGCTGCTAACCGTTGCTCTCTGTGTTAAGATATCATGACAGGTGGACGGACAGCGATAGCGAAACAAGGTCTCCTGCTGCTGGTGTCATTCATCTACAAAGTGCACATTCATCAAAAGGCTTTCTTGACTGACTACATCCAGTTTTCACATTTCGAACAGTTCGAGTGTCTTATATTTCTTTACCAGTTACTAGACCTCTCTTGATTGCATCTGTGGTTTGGTTAAAATTCACACCTAATTCTCTCAGCATTCACCCTTTGCTGTTTTATTCAGCTTTTGGCTGAATGATTCATGTTTCTAAATAAATATCCACAACGTCATTCCTCATAAAGCTGTTTCATTACTGGCATCGTACAGAATGAAACACCTAGAGCCTGGGTGGGCTGGCAATGTCGGCTCTAACAGGCAATCGATGCGTGCGCTTGAATCCCAGCTGACACGTCGACATCCCATACACCTTCACTGCCTTTCCCTATTGATCCTCAGATCAGAACACCCACAATGCCTCTGCAAAAGGCAGGCAGCTAAGAGCAGCTGCGGTTAGTAAAGCAGGAAGTCAAGAGAGCAGACAAATCCGGACGCGGCTAGCCAGTCGAGAGTGATGCACGATTCTACAGCAGAGATTAAGCCGAGCCGTAAGCTAGGGGGACCTTGTTTGCCAAAGGAAATGATTGTTCTGATCTCTGGCCATGGTTCTGTCCTTCCCACTTCATCCTTCACTCTTCCCTCTCATCGCTGTGCTTTGGATGGTGTTCAGCCTGGACTGAAGACTATCTTTCAGAGACACTGCCAGTGCCAGCCTCAGAGTCCCTGTTCAAAGCCGGCAGAGCATGAAAGAGAAAGCTCCCTTTTTTCTCCAAACCCATGATTCATCTCTCAAGTAATTACGGGCCCTGTGTAAAAATGTTCCTCAGAGATGGTTCATGTGGATTGTGTCCCATTGTCCATAAGTGGATGGAGCAGCAAACCTCAGAAGGCTTTCCCTTTCAAACGGACAATTTAAACATTGCTTAGGGAATGATGGGCAATATGACGGGGAATGAAAGTCAAGGATCTGACGATTAAAGATAACAAATTGTCAAACGTGAGCTTACATTTCAGGGAGCTGGGTTCCCACCACTGAGAACAGTCGTGGATTAATGAAAAGTGAAGCGAAACATCGTCCCTCACATGTCTGTACCAAAAACAGATCCACTATGAATGAGCACATAGCCTTCAGGGATTGGGCAATCCGTTGGGATGTGTGTCTGTAAACAAATATTACATGACTGTGCTCAGGTTGGAGACAGTGAGATGGTGGCGTGCTGTTATCATGCTGTTTTCACTTTGCTTTACCTACAACACTAGAGCCAGTGGCTCCCCAGAGAGACGGCAGAGTGCCGCCCCAAGAGGCCATCCTTCCACCAAACGATTACCATCATTAATTGACTAAAATGCTGTGTTTACATCGTCCTTTATAGACGTAAGACGGCTACCTGGCTCCCTGGGGCTTTGGAACCGAAGTAGACAAGAGATTCTGGATTGAACTGGGAAAGAGGGAGTCTGAGTTGTACTTATGGAGAAAAAAGAAAAACCTTAATCTCTCTGCATTTATCCCTTTTATCATATAGATGTGTTCAGGTGGTTTCTGCCTAACCAACCTTCACATATCATTGTACAGTATGTACCATTAGATAAAGGAGAGAGAGTAACTCAAGGCATTTTGCTCCGCTGGGATCCTCTTCCCAGGGTTTTAAGAAGAAAACTGATTCCATTCGGATATGTCAAAAGCCTTGCTCCTGCCGTTATATGTAAGGGCTAAGGAATAAAAGATAAGCATCCCGTTTTGATATCTTAAAATCAAGCGCGAGAAAAGTAGTGCTCGGTTTCTCTGCACCCTCCCCCATAGCAGATATTTAAAATTCGACGAGTCAGGAGATGAAGCAGACAGAGGGATGACGGATCACAAACTAAAGTCAACAGCAGACTCTCCTGGAACCTTTATTTTACATCGCTCCCTAAGCCAGATTGTGGTGCATAACGTCACAAATGAGACACGCAGAAGGGCTGAATAAAGCCGACAGACAGACATTGGGCAAGAAGTGAACAGTGTTTCAAAAAGGGTGCATTTCATTTCTTCCCCTTCTGTTCCTAGGGATGAACGACAACCTTTGTTGTTGCTTTTAGTGTAATCCTTTCTTTCAAGGCCAAATAAAGGATCTGAGGACTACGGAGAAAGGACTATGTCCGTGCAAGTGAACTCTCGATTTCTGATCTCCAATGTTCAACTTCAAAGTCAAAAGGCACCTTGTGCGTCTTAAAGGAATATCACGCTCTCCTCCCTGGTCTTAAGGCGACAGAGTGGAGACGTTGCCAGCCTTACAACAACCTGATTGAGAGCAGCTGCTAAACAGACTGCCTGGGTAGAGGACCAGCAGAGACCTGAAGAAGGCCATTGCAGAGTGACGGGCTGACCCAGTGTACCCGTCGCCCACCGTACACGCTATTAGCATGGACAACACAGCCTGGAATTAAAAAAAAAACAGTCATAAGCTAAGGATGAATACCCACAAACGTAAACTAACTGCACTTTTACACCGTAGTCACCATGAGATTTTAAAACCAAATACCAAGCCGAATTTCCAATCAACAACACCCCAAGAAACGGTGTCACTGTACAAATATTTAGGGGATTTTACCGTAGCTAATGTGAGCGCACAACAAAGTACGAGTAGATAGACTTTCCTCAGTGAAGTAGACGTGAACGAAGTGAAAAGTGTGAACACGAGTACAGAAGAGGCAACAGAAAATCAGGTGATGGTAAACTTCGGTAGAGCCCCTCGGTCTCTTTCAGGTACAACACTTCAAATACTAAACCTTATTATTTTATGTAGCGCTGCTGTCTTTCACACTTCTCCAATAAAGAGAGCCTTTAAAGATTATATTCAGGCCAGCCATGAGTCGGAGAGAGAATTTAGAATTTAAAGGAGAAAAGCCTTTCCAAGGTCATTTGACTTTAACGAAAGACAGTTGCAGAGCACATTACAGAATTATGAGTAACACAGACAGAGGCAAGCAGTAAGATACACACACACACACACACACGTGCGTGCTCTGAACTTACTTAGGATGCACAAGCAACTTTTAAAAAAGTGTACTATATGTATATATACACTACCAGTCACTTGAATGGGTGTCCAAACATTGATCGATAGTGTCGGTGTATATACATATATATATATACACAAATAAAGATAAATACACGTACATACATACATACATACATAAATACATACATACATACATGCATAACTATACACCGCATATTGTGATAGGAGCTCTTTCTGAGCAGCATGTAGAAGTAGCCTGCCCCCCTGACTGCCCCCCTGACTGCCCCCGTCTGCCCCCCTGCTGCCCCCCTGACTGCCCCCCTGCTGTCCCCCTGACTGCCCCCGACTGCCCCCCTCACTCACTTCAAAGCATGAGGCCTTGACTTTAAGACCTCTCCGGTATCAACAACACTCCTTCAATCTCCTAAATCTCCTACAACTCCTATATAGCAGAAGTGTTCATTTAGCTTTGAGCGACCTTATCCCTCACCCTGCTGCTGTCACCGGTAGAGAAAGCAAGAATAAGGGTCTAAAATAGAAAGAAATTGAAATGCCTGATGTGCAAGGAGGAGGGAGAAGACTGCAAGGGTGGAGAGAGGGGAGAGACAGCCAGGGAGGAGAGAGAGGGGAGAAACTGTCAAGGAGGAGAGAGGGCAGAAGACTGCAAAGGAGGAGAGAGAGGGAGAGAGCCAGGGAAAAGAGAGGAGAGAGAGCCAGGGAGCAGAGAGTGGGGAGAAACAGCCAGGGAAGAGAGAGGTGGGGGGGAATAGCCAGGGAAGAATGAGAGGGGGAAAGACAGCCAGGGAGGAGAGAGGGGAGAGACAGCCAGGAAGGAGAGACAGCCAGAGAGGAGAGAGAGGGGAGAGACAGCTAGGGAGGAGAGAGAGGGGAGAGACTGCGAGGGAGGAGGGGAGAAACTGTCAAGGAGGGAGGGGAGAGAGCCAAGGAGTAGAGAGACCAGTGACAGTCCGGGAGGATAGAGAGGAGTGACTAACTGGGAGGAGAGAGATAGCCAGGGAGGAGAAAGAGGTGGGAGGCAGCCAGGGAGGAGAGAGAGGAGAGAGGCAGCCAGGGAGGAGAAAGAGGAGTGACTGTCTGGGAGGAGAGAGATAACCAGGGAGGAGAAAGATGTGAGAGGCAGCCAGGGAGGAGAAAGAGGAGTGATTGTCTGGGAGGAGAGAGATAACCAGGGAGGAGAAAGAGGTGGGAGGCAGCCAGGGAGGAGAGAGGGCTTGTTCATATTAAACTAGCCCTCTTATGTTCCCAGAACATATCGAAGAAGACTTGAGATGCTCCATTACTTAGTTGTCTAAACATGCATCGACAGTTCAAGCAGCCCCTTCCAAGTAGAGCATCCCATTTCCTATGTATATTGCTCCATTTTCCCATGATCGATGTGCCCCAATCCTGTAGGGGTATGTCTCGAACATGCCGGCCTCCATTCAAACCCTATGGAAATGTTTATGCAAACTATGATAAGCCTCCCCAGCATTTGATTCTCTCCGTCGTTATGTAAACAAGCCAAGAGATTGGTTTGAACGACATAGAAAGGTAGAAAAGAGACGGATGGTTTAACAACCCAGAAAGCCGCAGAGGGAGATCGAGAAGGATATAGAGAGGGGGCGGAAGAGGGAATGATAGAAAAAAGGGGGGGTATGTTTAAACAAGACTCCTCCGGAGGCTACGGCGGAACCACTGACTCATGGGTCAGTGTCAAAGGTCAAGGAGAGGGGAGGCAGAGTTAATAACTTGGCAAATGACTGGAGGAGGGCCTCATCTTCAGGTGTCACAACCAGTTAAGGGGAAGAGCAAAGACAGATAACCAGTCACACGCTGTAGCCCACAGGGACCAGGTTACCAGAGGGGCCACGTCACACTGGGCTGAGATTTGGAAAGACGTAAGGACACTCCACACGCTCATGCTTGGTTGTGAGCACGTACGCACGTACGCACGTGACCTGTTTCTGTAATGGGAAGTTTCACTGGGTCATCATAGGCATATCTGACCGCTGGTAATTGTTGGTGAAGGCGTTGTCTATTCTAATCGCTCGGTAAAAAGAATAAAGCTCTATCGCTCTCTGTGGGAAACTCAATGATGTGGGAATAACATGGTTTCAGGTCGTTGTATTAATCTAAAGGGATAACAGATGTAAGGAGAAATTGGAAAGACAACTGATTCTGAAAGTTTTCCCAGTTAGACATACACCAATTACATAACTCGAGTTAATGTCAAGAGGGACGGCAGAAGGTGAGAAAGTCTGTAAAAAGAAGAGCAAGGGATCACAGCTTCTGATATATATATAGATATATAGATAGATATATAGATATACATCCTTATATATATTCCTGGAGTTAGACAATGCCATGGAGAAAAGTGTATATGCGTTATGTACATTATTTCGTGCTTGGAAGGCAATAACTAGTAAAAAAGCTTTCCGGACGTAGATCCAGGAACTGTTGTCATGTTGTTTTTGAACCTGGTTCTTATAGAGGTACTGGACCAGAAGTGCCAAAATCCTTGCTTTTAGGTAAAGTGCCTATCCATGGGAAGTAAGGGAGCTGTGGGCGATGCAGCCATTTCAGCCGATTGCCGTCTCCCATTCAGATTCACTGCACCCTCTGCTGAAGACACCCTCCCACGGCCATTGTAAAGTGTACAGTCCCCGGGACATACTGGCAGACACTGTGTGGAAGGAGGGATTCGAGTATCCTGTAAGACATCGTACTAGAACAGAGGTGAGGTGCGTAAACTGCGGACATCAGAGGATTGGAACCAATGAAGCCGCAGTAACAACAAGCGACAGATAGGTGGCGCAGGAGAGTGATGGTAGTTTTCGGGATCCTCTGGGCTTTCTCCACACTCCAGTTAGTAGGGCGTGATGGGTTGGGTGTGAGAACAGAATAACATTTGAAAATAAATACTGAATTAAATATTTCTGTAAACAACACACATTTGTAAATGTATTTGGAACATGCATATGTTTGGGACAAAAATGTCTTGTATGACATATTTTTGACAAAAACAGCATCGTATTTTTCTGGTATGCGCAAGTAGTTATATTGAATTTAGGCAACTGTGCTTATTCTTCAGTAGAATGAACGTTTATTTTAACATAATTTCAGTTATCATATTATCACTCATGTGTCACTGTGACTCCACCATGAAAAAGCTTGATGATGGCCGTTCCATAAAATAATATATCTATTTTAGACAGCACTGTCATTTTCCCTCCTCTATCAAGCTTTTGAACGGCAGAAGAACCGGAGGCTTCACACTAAATTGACTTCAAATTCTGGATAGAATAATGCCTTTGTGATACATTGTTGAGGAAAACGTTGGCCTCCCTGACAGTGGGAAAAAAATGAACAGCCTAAAGATGGACAGAGGCGGCATGCTATGGTTGGACTTTTCCAAAATGTCCGCTTGCTTTGAGAGGTTGTCACTCGCTGTCACACAGGCAGGAGACACAGATGAGATACATGCTGTCAACCACAGCAGGGGACGCCAAGTACCACTGATAATCCTTCTCTGCCTGCAGAGCCACAGTGGTGTGAAGAAATGTGTTAACAAATAAACACTCCTGCAGCTACGCGGCAACGACAAATGCAAAGCAGAGGACGACGTCTTGTGAGGAAAAGTAATTACAATAAGGACGGTATTACCGTAGCATGTCCTAATGCTGCTTTAAAAATGACCTAGATTAATACCTTATAGGAAGCTGTTGTCTGAAAATAATGACAGCCTGGATGAATGACATATACTGTCTGATGATTGCCCCGTCCTCATACCACTAGTAAATCTCATCTGCCAAGTGAAAAAAGAAAATAAAAAAAATAACAGTGATTGGATTAAAGAACTATATAAGGACAATTGCTGAGTGCTGGTAGCTATTGGTATAATTTACAACAGCATAGCGTGTTGATTACAGACAGGGGTACTGAGCTTCGTGAAATATCCCATTTTCATAAACTCTATCCGTCAACTATCATGACCGGCGAATTGGATTCCACGTAGCGTGTAAAATGCAAATGAGAAGCTCCTATCATAAACTACAGACACAAATGGCAGCTAGCTTATGGTGCGCTGAGGTGGAATTTCAATGTGGATACTACACACTATTTCTGCTGACTGGAACAAAGGCAAGGGGGAAGAAGAGAAGAAAAAATGCCGAAGATGAGAAGTTGAAGGAACAAAAGTTCACGTTTGACTTTGACTTCATATCGGCGCGTCAGTCGCAGGGAGGTCTGTCAAACTCATTTGCTCGAAATGAGAGAAAGAGAAGGTCTAATTGTGTGGGTTCGTCAGCCCCCTTCTGAGCGACTGCACAGAAGCCAGTGACACTCAAATAACCTTGGACTTGTGCACATTCACTACAGTGTCACGGTACACGCCTGATATTCTGCCCTAACCATTAACCCGAACAATGGTGATGAAGATGGAGACCAAGGCGAGCCTTTCATTGCTGAGAAAATGATTGTCGGCAGCTGTCTACATCAACACTGCTTTCTATATTAAAGGTGCTTTCTACAGTAAATTAAAGGTGCTAAAATGTGGTAGCACATTATTGCTTTTTACTGCTGTTCACAAGTGGTGGACAAGACAATTGTGGTGAAGCGGAGGTCTCTAAGATCACTCACAAAGCCGAATGTAAACAGAGGGTTCAATAAGAAATAGATCAAAAATACGTCAACATGGACCTCCATTCTGAAAATAAATGTCTAAATCTGCACCAAAAAATCCATGCTTCTGGTCATTAAAATGGAAAGGTACGGTAGCGTCATGTCATTCGACTGACCTCCGATTGATCACTGTTTAATGGTGCAGAAGCAGCTTCACCTCGGGCTAGCATCGCTAACCCTCCAGCAGAGCAGTTCACAGGTCACGCCCGACGCCCACAGTGGGAAAGGCACAATCAAGCTCGGATCAGGAGAGGTTAGGTCCACCCTTCTTTTATCACACTCCGGTCCCGTACGTCCAAATCACTTCTGTTCCTGGTTCTAATCAGGGACACGTCTGCCACGTGCGGTCCGGAGTCCGTGGCGCGTCACGTGATCCAGGGTAGAGTGCTGTGCTTTGAACATGCTCTCCGAGTGCTAATGTTGAAGACCGCTTGTTTTGAACGTGGACTGTGGTCGGCTTGGTGCGAAAGCTTAAGACCGCGGCACCGTCGGAGAGGGAGGAGTTCATGTTCTGCATATATAATTATATAGTAGAAACGAACTGCAGCAGACCAGCCACTAACAACCCTGTCATTTAAAATGTAGATGAATGTACATTAATGACTGGGGTGTGTTTTGTACACGTCGGTCAGAATCTCCAAGATGTTTGGAAGGTCAGAGAAAGAGGACGGTTAGCGTGGTAGGGAGGGAGGGAGTGAGTGAGTGAGGGGAGGGGGTCTGACAGTTCATCGATGATAGCCACATATTAGTATCGACACCAGGAACACACTAGGGAGAGCCAACCTTATCTCTGCACAGCGAGAGAGAGATTGAGGGAGGGCACAAAAAGGAAAGAACAGAAAGGGGAGATAGAGGAAGAAGGATGAAGAGATGGGAAGGGGAGAGGATAAGAAAGCAGAGGGAGAGAAAATCAGAGAGAGGGAGAGAGAGCGAGACAGAGATGAGATATTGAGTGAGAGAAGGAGATCAGGAGGAGAGGGCAGGGGAGAGAGAGGAATGACAGGGTAAGGAGAGCCGGAAAAACGCTTATCTCTGAGAAGGGAAATGAAAGGCAGGGGAGGGTTGGGAAGGAGGAGGGTTAGGAAGGAGGAGGGTTGGGAAGGAGGAGGGTTGGGAAGGAGGAAGGGACAGTGGGCTGTGTTGTCTGCAAAGATGGCGAGGCACACAGTCAGTACGGATGAACAACAAACACAATACTGTCCGCATGGACAGTAAACAGCCGTGCCCATTTACATTGAGCTGGATTAGCTTAAAAACAGATATCACATGCGAGAGATAAAAGTGAATCGTGAGTTCACTCTGACATAACACCTGTAATCACAAGAAACATTCCTTCCCGTTCGTCAGAAACACGCCATTTTCCACAAAACATGCTCATACCCAGAATGCTTTGCGGCAATCAAGGCTCGGCCCTTTGATAAACGTTTGAAAGCCTGACCCCAGGAGGTCCTGATTTTATTGGACGGTACGCGGACATTCGAGGTACAGTGGTATTCATCCCGCCTTCCACTTAGTCTGTTAAAGTTGCCTCCGGCAAAACAAACACCGAACACATCACCGCAGTCCCAAATTGGGATTGTTGTATAAAAAGAAGGGATTAATGAATAAAATAGTGGAGGCAGAAGACCCGGCAGATGGTTTGGTAGGGGAGATCGAGTATCTTTATGCTCCCTCTCATTTATTGTTTTCTCCATTTCATCTCCTCTGCCCGACATCTTTTTCCCCTCTGTCCCCAGTGTGTCGTTTTATTATGTACTCCAACGTGTCCTTGCCACCTATATTTTATTGTGCGCTTTCATTCCCAGAATGTATTTGTCTTTTTTATTGCGTTTGAATGACAACATAACCACACATCAATATCTGACTCATATCCTTATTCCTCGAGTGTATGGAATTGTCATGTTGCATTTGATGAAAGCCCAACAGGTAATTCTACCAACACCAAAGGTGAGATATTCAGCTTACCAACACGTGAAATCGGGGAGCTTAAAATGGTGGGGTGGTGGACAAAGCTTGAACATGATGTAACAACACCATGATTAAATCTTATTCAAACATATCAGATTTGAATAACCTCTGATAAGTGGGACCGGCATCCAGGCACAAGGGAAGTACATGGAAACAAGGTTAAGGTTCTATCCCTATGCCTCCAAAAGCCTCAGCAGAGGAATGAATTACCAAACTGGTTTTAATGCATTCTAGGATATGGTGATTCAGTAATCTGCTTCCTGTTTACCGATCATATGAGATGAGGATGCGCGAGGCCGATCAGAGAAGCCTGGACAGAGCGTCATCTGTTTGGGTCCCGCCCCGGTTTCAATTTGTAAGGAATCCACTTTCAAGTCAAATGCTCGCCTTAAATGTGACGGGCAGGTACACCCTCTGTATGCTGTACGTTTCACATTCAAATGCTGATTGTACACGTCTCATATATGCCATTTACCTGCATGTTCATGGTTTTGTATTGTGTTCACCAAGTTATTTGTGGCGCTCAGGGAGAGAAAGTGCCACTTCGGGCTAAAGGGAATCCTTGTAATCAACATGGCGTTAATAATAGTGAGAACAGGGACGGACATTTGGCAGGCAGTCAGTAAATAAGACTAGGAATGGTCTCGACAGAAAGCTCTGTGGAGGCGGGAACGGAAAGACAACGATAGACGCACGGAGGGACTCCCAGACCGAGCGACACAGAAGGTGAGATGGTCCTGGGCCCAAGAGAACCGCAGCACAATGACTGGAGAGGGGATCAGCCAAAGAACAACAAACAGGGCCAGGGTTACAAAAAGCCAGGGGGACAATTAAAAAGGAACAGCGAAGGGAGACAACAAATCTCTTAATCCCCCAGCCCTTCTCCGCTCACCATCTCTCCCTGCACTGTTTGCATTTCAGACTCTGGTTCTGACCAGAGGTTCAGCGCCGTTCAGTGCCAATTGCCTGTCTCAGAACAACCTTACGAGCTTTTCTCACTAACCGCATTCCCGTTATAATGTTTTCGGCCATACAATTTCAATACATCGGAATTAATAATAACAGCAACAGTATATTATATATCGACTGACTGACTGATTATTAGGTGATCTGAGGCAATTTGTTAGTCCCGCTTCGGGAGCCACAAATCTGTCAGCGCGCTACTACTGACCGGTATTACAATGCCTCAGTAACACAACATGTCAGTATGATACGACCAGCATTCAACGCCTTACTGACACAGCCAATAGAAGCTCAGAGGCGGTGATTTAGACCCCTGGGCCACGTTGAGGAGCCTCTGGGGGCCACTGTATTATCCCTCCTTCACTGAGGGTTTGAACTGAAATCTTCTGCCGCCCTTTCACTCATCGCTGAATTCATTACACGACTGCCATCTTTTAAATCATTTGTGGTGATTTTGTTTTATTGGGGACTTTATACATAATCAACCATCTCAGCAATCGGATCTTCAGAACCGGGGTTTCAGTGCCAAAGATGCATTTTCAAACGTCACATCACCCAAGTGTGTACTGGCTCTACGCCAAAACGTCCGTTTTATGGACCAATCAGAAGGGGGAGATGGGGTTCACATTATGCCCGTGTGTTTCTCATTCACAAAAAAGCAGCTATCTGCAATTGTCCCATTTGAACTCAAAACCACAAAATGTGCAGTGACCGCAGCTTTAACAGCATGTCCAGGCCAGTGTAAAAAACCACCCACTGAAGGAAGACTTCAGCGTTTACCGCTGGGGTTACGGAAGTAAAGTGCTAGGCTAATGGTGGCCGACTTTAAATCAAGAAAGGTGGCATTGTGGGCTGAATTGCTGATGCACTAACCTCCCAGATATGCTGTAGTGTCTCTCTGCAGCTCTATCTTTCCCTCTCTTTCTCAAAAGCTATTAGTCTTAGGCAAAGGGTACTTTTGCAGGTGGAAAAAAACTGTGGACTCACTGACGTTTTTTTAACCGGAGGGGTCAAGTGAAGCTATTGGGAATTTGTCCGTTTGGTCTGGGACGTGGCCGTGAGGTGAACACCAGGGGAGGGGATTACAAAATGGATTATGGAATCACAATGGTGCTGTAGAAAATCAACAAGCATAGGGGATAGTGTAGTCATCTCTGGTGAAGGATGAACATTGACCGAATTCCCGTGATCGTGTAGGGGTGATGGGATTCAAATGATAATTTTGGGGGCTTTTGTCCATATTGAGTAAGTGATGAAATTGGAGTGTATCGATTTGTCCCTTAAAAAGCTATTTGTCAAAGCCCTGGTGTTAATGCATAACGACGGGTAGAAAATATATATTTATCTATACACAACACAAATTAAATAATTGGCAAATTCTAAATGTCCAAAATTCATCAAGACAAAATTGCTAAATCACCAAAAATGCACAAAGAGCCGTATTTTAAATGTATTTAACCGAGGATCTCATCACGGCACGTCATTCTATATCGAGGACCCGACGTGTCCACATCTGTAAAACCTTACTTCTCCTGTGGGCAACAAAGCTTGATCCAATAAACACGACTCACACACAACCACCCATGTTCATTACCAGTGAGCAGCATGCCCTCCGGATCAATAAGCCACCAATCAAACCTCGTCTCACAGACCCACAACGACAGAGGCAGAAATAAAATTAAATAAAATCTGCTTCATTGGTTGCGTGCACAGTTTCCCTCGAGTTATGGAGCGTCCAGCAAAAAGCTAGAATTCCTGGGTGTAACGAAACAGTAAAAGGTTCAACAGAAACAAAGAATCAAGGGCACTCCGAACGGAAGCAGCAGCAGCGATGTAGGTCAGGAAACTACACGTTTTCGTCAGTTAGCGGCTGCTCTCACGCCATGTGAGGGAGATTATCTTTTAAAACAGAAGAACATTTTCGGCACTGGGTTTCGATCCGGTCGCCTGCTGAACTATACAGGGAGCCACTTACAGGGGAAGTGTGCGAAACCGCCCGCGATCTCGCCATTCCTGCCTTGAAGAGAGATGTCATTAAGGCACGGGGTCGATCTAAAACCGGGAGGAATTACCGGAAGGAGGCTGAGAGTTGACTGCTACTACGCAGACGGGAGCCGGACTTGAGCACCTGGGTCAGTTGGGGAGTTCCAGTGGCGGAGCCTGGTTGACAACAGAAGATCAGTGAATGCTCCCCTCTATTTCACGAGAACCTTTGTTGAGACGGCATCAGAGCGGCGGCATGTTTTAAAGTGACTGATGTGTCATCATCAGGCCTTAGCCGTCTGTTCTACTTTGCCGTCTGATATTCCAGACACTGTTTGGGGATGTTAGAGCCCTTTTAATGGCCTGAGGATAGGGAAAACGGATCAAGAGCATCTGGATTCACACAGCGATCTATCTTATTATAGCCCGTTTGGAGCGTAACCATTTTAAAGTGTGATGCGGTTCTCACCAAGGCTGAAAAAAGCTTAAGCATTTCCATGGATCTGCCACCATAACCATCACATCATTGTAACTAACTAGCCTATTATTATTTCCAACTGTGTTACATGGACATGTGGATGGCTGATGACCCCTAAATACCCCTGAAGAGATGGTCTAACGAACCTCTTCAGGTACAGTTTTTATTAAATCTTTTTCTTCCCACTCTCATATAAAAGAGAATGGGTGGTTTGAGGCAAGTGTAGGAGCTTCTTAAAACCGATCCACGTATGCCCACAGATACTGACAGGAAATCGATAATGACCATCTTAGTACCCTTAATAGTTCCTGTCTGTCTGCCTGCCAGTCTGCCTGCCAGTCTGCCTGCCAGTCTGTTTGCCAGTCTGTTTGCCTGCACACGTATTACAATGGGTTGGATCAGGCAGTGTAACTTCCGTTCCCCCGTCTGCTCCTACATGGCTGGAGCCAAAGAAGGCTGTGCGAGGAGCAGAGGGAGGCTGGTCCACCATTAGACGTTAAGCGTTCCCTAACGAGGTCCGGTATGAGTCCATCTGATAATAGCCAGGACCAGAGGGCCCGGTGATGGATGCACTTAGAGTCAGCATCCCCATTCAACTTGATTATTAAGCTCTTAATCTTTCCCCGGTTCCCCTTTTAACAGGCTGCACACTGTGGAGCTAAATTAAGCCTTCGTATGCCCTCCGTGAGACCTTCACAGACGCTTCGTATGTCATTCACAAGCAGACATAGCGGAGTATCATGCGTTCGCATTTAGCACCGGCTACACGGAGGAAAGGCTGTTCCAGCATTGTTCCACGTTTGCTCAGCTGTGACATTGACCTCTATAACAGGAATTGATTATGCTGTAATCAAGAGGACGACACCCCAGAAAATGGCGTCATTTAGTTATTCAGTGATACCACTGTCTCACGCTCTCAGGGTCAATCATTTATGGTGATATCCTCTATTTTCCATCTGCCTGCTGCCATTTGTGTATTCATATCGCCGCTCGGGGAGTTTGTTGCACAATTGCCATGCAGGTCAGAGGGGTCATGGGGCACAGGGTCCATACTGAAGCATAAACATTAGACCGTTGAGGACAGCTGACCCCCTGCTTCATCAGATCACAATCATCACCCTGACCTTTCACGGCAGACACATTGACCTTGACTGGGGAATACACTCAGGACTATTTAGTAGGTTGTGTGTGTGTGTGTGTGTGTGTAAAAAGAGAGTTGTGGAGACAGGGTTTCACGTGGGAGAGGGATTGATTAGAAAATGTGCAGGATAAAGTGAGAGGGAGAGGGAGAGAGAGGGCATCTGTTATGACCTACACAGGGAATTAGCAAATAAACAGGCTGGCAGAATATCAGTACACACACTGCGCAAACATTGGAGCCGACAAATCTCTCCTAAATCTTTGGCCCAGTTCCAGATCTCTAACAGGTTAGCCTGGATGGAGGACTAGGTTAGAATGACTAGGGCTGTGGTTAGCTGTGTGTGGTTTGGGCGGTGTGGTTCGGGCGGTCTGGTTCGGGCGGTCTGGTTCGGGCGGTCTGGTTAGGGGGGTGTGGTTAAGGCGGTCTGGTTCGGGCGGTGTGGTTAAGGCGGTCTGGTTCGGGCGGTGTGGTTAGGGCGGTGTGGTTCGGGCGGTCTGGTTCGGGTGGTCTGGTTCGGGCGGTCTGGTTCGGGCGGTCTGGTTAGGGGGGTGTGGTTAAGGCGGTCTGGTTGGGGCGGTCTGGTTAGGGGGGTGTGGTTAGGGTGCTAAGGTGATTTCTAGGCAAAAAATGTAAAGTAATAGTTCTGTAAAAGTCTTATTTGTATCATAATGATAGTTCTACTTTAATAAATAATCTGGACTGATTTCATACCTCATAATGTTTTCCAAAAATGAAAATACTGTTGTTGTTGTTGTTTTGAAGGGCTGAAAGGGTTTGTCTTGAATCGAAGGGGATTTGACACCGACACTAAGGTTAGCAGATTGACTCTAAATTGATTCCCGAGGATATTGGATGGCTCTGTTCGTAAAGCACGTTTCTTCAGGAACGGCGGAGGATAACAATCGCTCACACTGGACAGGTGAATCATACCGTGCGAATCTGGTCCCAGCCTATCAATAACGAATCGACTACAGGACTGGGCATGAGGAACTCAGAAGCTCCACACCTGACGGCTTGCAGATCATTTGACTCCGCCTCCATACTGTTTTAACAGGCCGTCTGAACACACACCCTCTGACTCCGACGGAGGAAGCTACGCGGTTCTCCTTGACAACTCATGCACCACCCATCTCCTGTCAGCCGGCGCCAGAGCGACATCGGTTAGTCCCCTGCACCTCCCCGCCCACCCACCCAACAACCGCCCCCCACCCCAAATTATTTCACCCGGTTCCACTCTGTCAGTGTTCAAGGTAATTTCATTAGCCCAATCTCTGTTATTCTAATTACGATTACATCTTTTAACGCAAATAAAAGTTAATGAGCTTTTGTGAAAATGACTCGACGTTACCGTGTGTGTGTGTGTGTGTGCGTGTGTGTGTGTGCGCATGTGTTTATTGAACCCCACTCGGATCACCCCATCTGTGGCATGTTGGAGGGCTCCCATGCTGCCTGAAGGGGGAGGTGGGGGGGGGTAGTTCCATGTCCTTTAGTGTTCACCACATCCATGCAATATCAGCCAACATCCTAACTTTAAAAAAATTATTCCTAGTCTATAAATGAGCTGTATGACCCTTCGGAAGCGGCCGTTAAACAGCTGCATTTCATTTTAACTACCTCGTGAATCCTTGGTATAAACCGACGCACCTTTTCCTCTCGACTCCAGTGAACACCGACGTCCCACAGTGAGAGTGCTCTCGACACAAAACCCCTCAACGCGCCCCGACCTGGTCAAGTCCTCAGCAGGTCACCTCAACGAAGGGGCCGGTCCTATTTTCCAGTAGAGAAAGGTTACTGACGACTCCCCGGCTAATCTCCCCCGATTCCAGATCTGTGCGCGCCGTCAACCGTGACCGTAGGGGATGGCCGGACAACACAAGAGGGTCCGGGCTAGACTACGCGTTCTCCGCGCCGTCTGGCCTTCGCCTCACCTCAATCAGACGTCCAGGGAGAGAGCAGAGGAGCGGACGGCACTAAAGAGAAGTTAATGGGCCGAGGTGGAAGCAACTCCTTCATTCCTCCGACCAGGTGCAGTGTGCCGCAATTATCAAACGCATAAATAACACGCATCAATAGTTAATGCGCCCGGACACAGGGTCCAGGAGCGCACAACCAATGAGCACATTTATTCCGAGATGACGGGCGCGCGTGCGTTCCGAGCGTGCACGATCCTCGCCGGTGGAGGCCTCGGTACCGGGACGCATTGCTTTCCGATTAACAGACCGAGCTGTGTGTCGATGAAACCCACTTACATGGCAAATATTGACTCCGATTCCCTCTTACCTGTACTTCACCGGATTCCCCCTAGTGACTGATAAACCAGGCAGGCACAAATACCATTCAGCAGAAGGAACCAGAACGTGGAGGAAAAAAAGGCAGAACGGTACCGAGATAAGCCTGTTTCAGTCACGGCGGACACTGCGGTGAAAACACGACCTGCTAACCGACCCAGGAGTCGCTATCCAGCTCTTTGTTGCCAATTAGTCCGTTCCTTTATTACTACTGATCACATGGCCTTGGAGGACAAAGAGGGCAGCGGAAAAGCAGCTATCGCTGGGAGTATTTCAGAGATGATTGCCTTTGAGGAAGGCAGCCAATAGATCTTGCCAAGATAAAAGGTTGTGTATCGCTCCGCGATGTCCAAAATCCTCTGCAACATTAGACGCTACTAACATCAGCTATTTTTACCGTAATGTGCATGTGTGTGTGCGCGCGCCCACGGATGCGTCTGTCCGTCTGTGTCATTTCTCAATTAAGCGAGGCGTTTGTCATTGCTTCAGACGTGTCATAAAAAAACTACATTTTTACACACAAATCCTCTATAACGACAACACATGATTAGTGAAACACCAGCTGCAATTTCACTACCTCATAGTTAATCCTTTTATCAGGGGGCTAACCAGATTCATTTCCAGGGACCACTCCTCTTACCTGGAGGCTAACCACATACATTTCCAGGGACCACTCAAGCTGAGGGCAGGTCACCAGGACCTGGGACTGTCCAAGGAAAACATGGATGTCTGCTCACGTAACGGGCCAGTGTCAGAGGAACATACCTCATTTTAGGTCTCCCCGGGGGGGTCAGTGATTTAGTGAGGGAGCAAGCCCCTTTGGCTTTTACCGGTGGTGATAAAAAGTAAACAACAGATAAGAAGTACCAACGTTGTTTATCTCTGCAGTTGCCAGGAGAGGAGCAGCACAGAGCGGCAGACCAAGGAAGCCCGGTTGTTAGGGGGAAGACAGATCGTTATTATACTGTATGTTCGGGGATCGAGGTAAATCGACAAACCTGTCCTTCCGGCCCAAACATGCAGAATTATAGGAACCAGCGTGTGAATACCTGTCTGTCCATCTGTGGTGACATGCAACAAAAAACCCATCCCACTCAAAAATTGAGGCTCTTTGAAGTGAGTGCCCGGAACAATAGCAAGCCTTCAGAACCCTGTCTCCCCTCACACCATTCTCTTATCAGCAGGATCAGAGCATTCTCTGAAAAACTCAGCGAGGTTGGGAAGTGCCTTGGACAAATCACTGCAGTGAAGTTGGTTCTCAGCATGCTCCAGAACCAAGCAAAACAGTCTGAAACACACAAAGACAAAGTGAGAGAGAGGTGGGAAGAGTGAGAGACAGAGAGGATAAGGAGAAATGAAAAGAAAACAGAAAGAGACTACAGAGAGGAAAGTACCCAGAGGAAGAGAAATGTAAGACAGAAAGGAAGAGAAGCAGGATGAAAGAGAGAAAAGTAGAGGATGAAATGGAAAGGATAGAGGAGGGTGAAAGAGAAAGGGAGAGAAGGGTGAACGAGAAAGGGAGAGGAGGATGAGAGAAAGGGAGAGGAGGATGAGAGAAAGGGAGAGGAGGACGAAAGAGAAAGGGAGAGGAGGACGAAAGAGAAAGGGAGAGGAGGGGGAAAGGGAGATGAGGATGAAAGAGAAAGGGAGAGGAGGACGAAAGAGAAAGGGAGAGGAGGACGAAAGAGAAAGGGAGAGGAGGATGAAAGAGAAAGGGAGAGGAGGATGAAAGAGAAAGGGAGAGGAGGATGAGAGAAAGGGAGAGGAGGACGAAAGAGAAAGGGAGGAGGGTGAAAGGGAAAAGAGGAGGATGAAAAAAGGGAGAGAAGGAGGATGAAAGTGAAAAGAAGTGGAGAATGAAAGAATAAGGGAAAGGTAGTGGACTGCCGTTCCTCCCATCGTACCTGTTTCTCCCCTGTTTCTGTTCCTCCCCCGTACCTGCTCCTCCCCCGTACCTGCTCCTCCCCCGTACCTGTTCCTCCCCTGTTTCTGTTCCTCCCCCGTACCTGTTCCTCCCCTGTTTCTGTTCCTCCCCCGTACCTGTTCCTCTTCACATGCCTGTTCCTCCCCCCCTTACCTGTTCCTCCCCACAGCTCTATAGGCTAAATCCCACATTTATCGAGGTCAAACTGAGACATGTGATTCTGTACCATATACATCAGGTCTATATATCAGGTCTATCAAGCACAGGGTCAAACAAGTCTTTTTTTAACATGCTTATCTCTCCCATTGGCTGTTGTTGCCCCTCTGTTAAGAATCAACTCACTTTGCTAATTAGACACCGTCAGCAAACACACCTGCGTCCCGTCCAAGCGATGGTGGGATTACGAGTTCACTAACAGCTCGGCGGAGGTGTCACCGTGTACGGGTGCGTAGGTACGCTGTGTCGCGCATGTGTGCCCACATGTGCTTGTGTGCGCCGTTTTCAAATGTTCACGCACCGATCCTCTGTGGCGAAACCGACACCACAGCAGATACCTGCGGCATTTCAAGCCTCAGTTCCTCCTGTGGCCGCAGGCCAGTCGGAGTGCAGACCACAGTACACACACTGTCATTTACACCTCGCTGGCCCAGTGGCTTGTATCATGTCTGCCTGCCAGCCTGTCTGTTCTGGTCCACCTGAACACTCACATGCACAGAAACCAGGTCAGGTCACCATAGCATGCCATGTAAAACACAACTGGGAGATGAACAAACGTGCCACGTGTCGGCCCATCCTGCGTGGGCACGTGTATGATCCTGTGTACAGGTGTGCACGTGATTGCTTGTGTGCATGTGCATCTTAGTACGGACACAACGGGGATTATAGGGAATGAGGAAAAAACTGCGTAAGAGAAAATTGGGAGAATTCAGCTGAGAAAACATGTAGGTATACATATGAATACGTTGCCTTTGCGTTTTTGGCTTCTGGTGTCTGTTTGCAGTGCCTCCAACCATCAAGTCAAAAGGAAAAAGCACGCACAGCTGCCAAACTAGCTGGTGATCCCCAGCGTATGAGGGGTTTGTCTGCTTCACCAGAAGGAACTGTTTGCATCTACACAAGCCAGGGAAATCCAGAGTCTGTAAGCTCTTGGAAGATCCCAACATCCTGTGCTAACATGACACAGCCCTGACACAGAAGGCGCTAAAATAACACCCGGATCACTGAAATAACACCCGGATCACAGAAAAAAACGCTCAAATGGGCTTATCAGCACTGATCACCCTTGTAGAGAGAGAGTGTGCGTGTGTGTGAGAATGCCTGTGCAGAATACCATCCCATTTTGGTCTAAGCGCTTTGCCGGGGACAGTTCTAAGAGCCCCCTGCTCTCGGAGCTGATAACCATAAGGCAAATGTGTCTTCCCGCACCTCCCTCACATTCACCTCAGAGCCGTCACGTAAGCCCACCTCCCTTGTCCAGGAGGCGTAGAAGACAAACGGTGCCCGCACAGCGCCCTGAGCTAGCGAGTTTGTGTGTGTCCGCGCAGCGTGGCCTGCACTTTAAAGACGAGGGGGAGATGAAATATAAATATATACACAAACGCCAGAGGCAGCAGGAGTAGTAGGCCAGGGATCAAAGGCAGTTCACATCCAGCACAGCTCCAGTGCTCCGACCCGCCAGCCTGTAGCCGGCTTGCAGGCTGGGAAATTAAACGAGGTCATTCTTTGTACCAGGGGAGATGTTCGGGCTGCCTAAGTGTACAGAGCAATTGGTTGATTGACTAAATTGATAAAAATCACGATAGCATTATTTTTTTTGGGCTGGTGCGCGCATCTGTTATATTTTGAGACAGTGTTTCATTTTGAAGGGCAAACGAAGCGGATATTGTTGTATGTCAATACGCATCATAGCCGACCGCTAAGTGGATTCTTCCAAAGGCGAGAATGGATCACTGTTCAAACCCCGATTTAAGAGAAATCCAATAGAGTAGGAAGTTTTAACGTCATTGCAAACAAGCTCAACCTTTTGTAGTCATTTTCAGACAACAGCTTTGACTGGTGATTTAGGCTTGTGAAACGGCTATTCAGCGCAGCAAGATTGATTCACTTACTATTCTGTTCGAGTCTGGCTTCCTCCATTTTGTTGGAGGTGGAAATGAAGAGGGTCAGGGCTATTGGTATTCAATCACACGCTGAACCAACGGCCGTTTACTGTGATTGCTTACAGACAGTGAGACTGCCAGGTTCCTGTCAAAAGACTCAGCAAACACCCAAGCAAAGCCAAAAGACTTTTCATCACAATAAAAGTTAGCGGTTTCCTGAATGTATTTTTACGGAGGTACTGAATGCTTTGCTCAACTGTCGGTGGTTTAAAACACATGACAAGAGAAGTGCTGTAAAAGGTCAATGCCTCCCCCGCAGTGAAACCAGGTTTAAGTATTCTGGCGACAGCACAATGATGGTCGGTGGAAGGCTGAACAGACCTATTAGAGTGAAACCATGTCACAGGTCCCCCCCTCACTCCCGGAGGTGCTGCCCTTGAGGAAACTCATCATCATCCATAGACCGGTTTTAGCACATAAAATGACTGCTCGCATGGCAATCGCAGTAAACCCGAATTCATTCCGAGGCTTTAAACACCAGACAATTGCAAATAAATAGAAAAACAGTACAAAGGGCTAATCACCTGAGCCAAGAGTCAATGGCGTGTGACGGGGTTTATATGCTTTATCATAACTAAGGCTTAGTACAGCGAAGAGCATCCCAATTTGTCGAACAGTTCTCATGGAAAGCCTGCAGCGAAAATTAAACGAACAAAACCTTGCAAGCACTCACAGGACGGGAAAAACCATGGAGTCTCACAGATCCAGGTTTACTGCTCTCATGTCAGATACAGTTAACATATGTACTTGTGTTCAAAAGGCCCCCAAATCCCTCTCCGTGCGACACCAAACGGCAGACAGGCAGACATTAGGCCCCCTATGGGCATCACCGTCCAGCCACCTTGTCACGCTCCCAACACCCTTCGCAATTAGCACCTGTCTGTCCCTGGCTTACGGACGGACACGCAGCCCCTCTAACGAGAATAACGCGAATAGACATTTACCAGCCGCCCCCGAGGCGCATCGCACTGGCGCAAGTCCACGGGTTGGGGGGGGGGGGGGGGCGCGTTATGAAGACAACCCAAAACAGAGAGAGCAGGTGTCGAAAGAGAGAGGTGTAATTATCCCCTCATTCTGCATAATCTTCGCGCATCACAAAGCTAGCGTAGCTGCGGGGATCCACGCGGCTGGAATAATCCCTGTGTGACGGACACCTCCCCGGGCCTCCTGTACATCAGAAGGCTGTCAGGAGGAAGGAAATGGAGTAAGAGCAAGAGGATGAGAGGGCAGCGGCGAGAAGAGCAGAGGGAGTCACGCCAGAGGGATGATCCTCTCCTCCCACCGTCAGCTTGTTCTCTCCTTCTGAATAATTCCCTGCATCCGTCTCCAGAGATGCACAGGGAGGGGAAGTGGACACACCCCCCCCTCCCCCGCCGGATTTCCGCATCATCCCTCTTTACCCAGCTCTGTCCCCCGCCACTCCGACTTCCCCCAACACTGTGGACACATCAACGGGCCACAGCCTGAGACACAAACGGCTTCAGTTAAGAATACTGACCCCTTCACGCTCTGACCTAATTGCATAAGAAGAGCAGCCATCTTGAGCACGCGTGCAGAAATTGGCCTGTTTGCACACGAGCGATTTGACACAGTAACCAGTGCTGCTAGAATACTGGTTTTCTCAGGTTGTTCCCACATCCAGAGTCCTAAGAGAGTTGGAATTCAGATTAGCCCCACAACACGAGGAACAATTCAACACTAGATTTATTTAAAGAAAAGTCCTAGTTCGCCTCACTGCATGAAGGGAAAAACTTCGAAAAAAATAAAGGGCGGACAATATCAGATTCCCACGGGTTTGCAGTATCACAAATCGGCAACACTGAGGGGAAAAATGAGTTCCTGTTTCTTCCAAGTGCCCGGTCTCTTTTTCTCTGGACAGATCGTGATAATGCACTACTTGTTGGGATCTCCATTGATCTGCACCCTGTCCATGAGATCCTCGAAATGCACACATTTCACCAATACAGGATAAAGCATTCACAGTTACAGTACATACATTTTCCTCAAAATGATCCCATGGAAGGGTAACTTATTTTCAGGTTTAATAAACATTGTTTGATGTGTAGAGTATGCTAGCAAACTGTCATGCAAACTGGCTACAGCAGAGGTTCGCTTGTCATAGCTGTAGCTTCCTGTGGATTGCAAGCCAGATTGCCTCAATCCGCTACATTTTCCTTGATGTCACAGCTGTTGGCGTTATTTTACGCATCAGGATTTTCACTCTCACATCTCTTTCTACAATTTCTTGAAGTTATATTCTGTAACTTGGCTAAAATATTGGTTGTTTGAATGCAGCTTCTGCTTATCACCTTAAAATCCTTTGTGGGGACACGGTAAAGGACATGACACTGGAGAGCTAGCATCGTTTAAAAAGTAGAAATTTGACATATTTTACAATGTTGGACAATGTTGAAAATGTGTTAGATTAAAATGTAGTGTATAAGTATTACCTAATTAAATGTAGACAAAGTAGTTTAATATAACCTGAAAACAGTAAATTTTTAAATGTAAATTTATTAAAAACCGCGATACGTGGACAAGTAAATATCGCTGACACAACACTGATTCAGCCAGTTTGTGCCCAGTGGATAGTAGCGAAAAGGACACCAGTACAGCAGGCATATATATCAGCAGTCAAGCTTCATTTCCATGTAATTGGTTGTCACAGCCAGCTATATTAACACCATAGGAGGTCCCGTCTGGTTTGAATTCTAAATAAATAAGGAGCTAACGCGACATCGGTGGGGACTGCCAGAGATCAATAGAGTCATGATAAACAACCACTCACACTGCGCTCCGATGATTGTTAACCGGTCTGGTGTTTACTTCAGGTGGACACCGAGGGCTCGTTCTTTTTACGACCCACACCAAGAGTTACGGCGTACCCGTAAATAAAACGCAGAAAATGCTTGAACATTTCAGGCCTGGCGTATGCAAATCTGGACATGGATTTCCCTGTTCACGCTGTGCTTTTAGTGGGGGTGGGGGGGTTGGCTATCTCCCTGGCATCCATCAATAGCAGCCAATACATTGGTTAGACGGGCAGTGGGGCGGAAGGAGAAGAGGAGGAGATTACAGTGCTCTTTTTGAGCTCAACCCGCGGGTGCTCGATGGAATTGGAACCCTGAGAAGATGGATGTGAGCAGGCAGGGAGGGAAGGAGGGATATCGACAGACTGTCTTTAAGCCCCTCTGTGAGGTGGTATTACCACCACTCTCCCACGCTCCAATGCCTCTACCTCCCCTCTTACTCAACCTCCCCTCTCCCTACTCCCTCTTCCTCTCCTTTCTCGCCACGCACCCAGCATCTCCCGCTCCAACCTCCTCCCCCTTCTCGTTCCTCTTCATCCTGCTATATTCTTCGCTTTCCTCTGTACCTCTTCCACCAACAGGTCCTCTGTTTAAGACCGTGTGTGGGGGGGGGGGGGGGGTATTCATGGTGACCCCGTGCGGCAGTCAGTCCCAGAAAAGCCAAACGATACCGGGGCGTCACAGACCCCCAAGGGGAGACTGTAGTGCCTGGCTGGCAGAGTACGAGCACAGGAGAGCCCATCAACTTACGAGAAAGTCTCTCTCCAGAGGGAACAGTAGCTTCACAGACAGACAGAGACTTGGGATCCATTGAAATATAGCAAGTTATTTTCAACCGAATGTGCTTTTGTCAGAATAAGCATCCGAAATACTACAGCGGTCTGGTGTCAAATTTATTTATTGTTAGTATTTTCTACATTTCTCTAAAGGCAGTGTATACTCTACAAGCACAGGAGCAGAACGTGTATTTAATTTACAATCATATATTTCATACAATCTCTTTCTATTATTGCTTGTTTTAGTCATGGATGTTTCTTATGAAAGTATATAGAAAGACAACTTTGGCATGACTGAATTTGCATTAGCTGAACGTCAAAAGCGTCATCACAAGGTTTTTCATTGTATTCATGCCAGTCAACGCATAAACTGACCAAACATGGATATTGACACCGGCCATTTGGGTTCTGGGAATAGCGGCTACTGGTATCAGGCAGGTTTGAATCGGTGCATCCAAGAAGAGCCGTCAGGAGTCAACTCAACTGGAACTAAAGCAAAGCTGAAGTTGCCACCCTTCAGAGGGCCAGGACACAATCAACTCAGCGTGATGAAGTGAAACAACATGTTGCTGTTACCATGAGAAAGAGAACTGTAGTCACTCGCTTTCTCTACTGGTACAGTTTTCACCAACACTACCAAATTGAAACTACACAGACTCCCGGTAATGAACTACAATAACCATTCATTCTTTAAATGAATTGAAATCCCTTTTAAATTCGACAAATCCAGGCGGCCATGTTAATGTTTTCTTCACAGTGAATTTACCACAACGTTAATGCTATTATCGCCAGTCTGCTCTCACACTGTTGGAGTCGGACCCGATGTGGTAAAAGTGAACACTTAACTCTGTCACTGATAACATCATCCAGTCATTCTGTAGGACTCCATCCTCCGAGGTGGGGGGGGGTGGGGGGGTTGTCAGTTAATTAACGGTCCTCACAAATTGTCGGGAGACTTTCATTGTTAAAATCAAGACTAATTAAGTTAGGGCTTTCAGCGGAAGCTCGGAAATCCATGGATATAAAATCACAGACACTGATTGGGACTGCTGTTGGGTACTGAGAGACCCTGTTGAACAAGCCATTGGAGAACGCTGATCGATGTTTGCTGTCTCCATAAAAAGGTAAAGTAACATCGCTAAGAGTATATAAAAATGCAGGTTATATCCCCCACATTCATTATTCATATGCTTTGTGAGGGAAAAGGCTGACGTGAATATGTTTAAAATCAATAAGTATACACTTGAGCAATGCCGTTTTGATGGTATTAATTTCTACCTTTGAATACATCTTGGTGACGCTTAGAGGGTTTAAAAATGAATCCATGGTGGTGTAGAAATATTTACCAGACTGGCATCCTTTTTACGATTTGCTCAAGGTCTTGAAATTGAGAATTTCCCGAGTTGCCTGAAACACACCCAATGTCTGAGTAAGTTATCATGAGCACTGACACAAAGAAATAGGAAACTAGCCCAAACCAAAAATATATGTAATCACTTCAAAGACAGCCAGAAGCTCAGTATTGTCTCCATTACTTCACGTGCTGGCCAATAATGCAGGTGAATGAAAAGTGATGCCTGTGGAGTAGTGTGGGACGTACTTATCGCAGCGGCTCACGTTCTCCCCAATCTCACACCAATGAGGAGGAAAGAGGGCTTCTTTATTACCCACTTGTGACGCCACTCTGGTTCTGAGGGTCAAAACCAGTGATTGCTCACCTGGAAGGCTGGAAAACACTACGTCGACTCTCATACTTGACTGGCCTGAGCGAACAGAATTAACAAGTACGTGCTGGTGAGTTGGGGCCACTTAACCTCGCATTTTAATCCATTAATGCTTGCTTTGTGTGTCGGGAGAAAGGGAAGATATCCGCATAAACATATTCAGACAGTTCCAATAAGAGGAGAGGAATTATGGGATTATTAGAATTAAGCAAGACTCATCTGGAGATGTTTTTGCTGGATACACTTTGGGAATGCTACCAGTTTTTTGGGGGAGGAATAGAGGCGTAAAAGCAGGATTTGGCTAAAAAAAAATACCCTCTGAATCAGTAAAAGACAAAAATCACATCAACACCTCAGAGGATCAGCATTAGAAGAAGCAAAACCGGAAAAAGAATGGAACATAAATCAACAGTATGGCCTTGGTCAAAGCGCCGCCACACCGCGGAATGGGCTGAAACCCTCGGCCAGGCGGGATGAAACATTCCCGTCCACTTGAGGGTGTTGGGAATCTATCAGGAGACTAAGAAGAACATGAGAGCACACCTCTGTCCATCTGTGGGACCTGCGACTGCTCAGCCAGTAAAGCGCCAGGACAGTGCGTTTCAGTCCAGCGAAGGGGAAAAATGCACGAGCCGTGGCAAGATACAGGAAAACGTGGAGCGAGAGAGCGAGTGACGGAGAAGGAGAGGGTGAGATATGAAGAGGGGCAACGCCAGCATTGCAGGGTTTTTCATTTTCTCCACCTCCCCTTCTCTGGAATGAATAGGATATCCGTCCTGATCCGCTTAAGTCTTCCGCATCCCACCCCGGATTGGTGCGATTCTCGCCCAATGGTGACGCTTCGCGGGGGCGGTGCCAGCTAACCCCGCCCCTGGGAGGAAGGTCAAGGGCGGCGGAGAGGCATCGTTCATCCCGTTAATTAAACAGCGGGTCACAGGCCGCTCCTCCTCAGGCAGACGCGCGTTGTCGTGCTGGCGAGCCCCGAGGGTCTCAACTGCAAAGTAACATCGATCCCGGAATGGTGGGGTTACCGTGGTGAAAGGGGGGGGTAGAACAACCCCACCGACCGAAATCTACGATGTCAAGGTGACGCTTCAAGAAACCCCCGCCACTTCGCATACGCGGCGACAAGACCCAAACCGTCTAATCGACTAAACCCGGACAGAGACCTGCTGCCCAATCAGTACCAGCACAGGAAGTAACGCACCCTATCACATATCTCGGTACCTCGGTGGGGAGGGGCCGGAGGTTTAGCAACAGGCAAGACTAGAGCTCATCTAACAGAGACACTCCTACGGTCATCAGAGCCTCGTTCTTTAATCACAACCCAAAAGACGGGTGACCGCAGCTACAAGTTCGTCAGGAGGAGCCCAGCTGAAGCCTGGGCACATCGCCGGAGAGCAGCAGACACCCGCACTCATTAGCAGGCCATTATTTATGTATACAGGAACAATTTAATTGCAAGTTCATCAATCAGTGGACAGGGGCCTCCCGGCGGCGCCGGCAGGGGTTAAGCCAAACGATCGCTGTGATGTATGAGTCTCCTCAACGTCCTCAACCATGTTTCCATGGAGACCACCTCGCCGCCTCCGCTCCCGCCACCTCGGCCACGTTTGAAACAAAAAGCCGAGATGTTCCTTCGAATTATGGATTATTAGGCTCTGTTTCTCTACCGTGAGAGCCATGTTTCAAGTACAGCAGCAGTAAATAGGAGAGCAAGGCCAATTTTCTGAAAATCTGCCCTAAGCTCTCCCAAAATGCTGCTCTATGTACAGTAATAATATTAAACACGTACTTGTTACCTGGCTAGCCTTTGAAGTTAAAAAGCATCCTTTCAAAATCACAATAAAATCACTATCAACCTGCAGCTGTTTATTTTGCCTGCACGCTGCTTAGCGTTGTTAAACAGATAACTCTAGACTGTAGTTAAAGGCTCCCAGGATCTGACACACTGCAAAGCTTGCCAACTGAAGAGGGCCCCCCAACCTGACGAATGCCACCTCCACCAGCCTCTGAATTGGCTGGGAGTGGAAAATTCCTCTGTTGTGGACTCTCGGTGTGTCATTCATTGAGTGCTGTTTTTTCTGTTTTTCAGAGCGTAATTTATGTTTCATTCCACGGGGGTGCAAACTCGACCTGCGTGAAAAAGTGACAAAGATGCATTCAATGCGATTCGTGATTCTGCCCTTAACGCTTGCTCGCGTTCAAAACAAATTGATTTGCGGTAGATTGTATATGATTTGCGGGCATCAAGGAGATGCATTTAAAATGTGGAAGACTACCGGAACTTCAGAGAAAGTTGACTGGCACGTCTACATTAACTTGCGGTGCAGGCAACACTGGTCGGAAACATGTTTGCGGTTCTGTACCGTGCTGGTCAATGGAGAAGCGCCTTAGCCAATTTAGCTAGCTACCTTAGGAATCTAGAACAAGCCGAAGTTGACAAGGTAACCTTACCACCCGCATAATCACTTCAAAAGCAGGTCGCTTACTGTAAGTGTGTTCATCGCAGCTTGGAAGTGTAGCTAGCCACCTGGAGCTGCTAAACGTTACTCAGTTTGTGGCATGAGACGGTCTGTCCAGCGACAGCGCGGTTTAGCAGAAAAAGCACGAGAGCTGACTGGAAGATTCTTCTAGCTTGCGCATTCTGTGACGATATTGGGTGGCCATGCAGGGAAGTAAAAGATCTCTACAGTGCGAAGTGGATTCACGATACAGAAAATCTTCCTACTCGCAGATGACCTAGATCAGATGTAGACCAGACCACCACCGAAATATTTGTATTGCAGATCTACACAATTCCCGTGGATTACCTATTTTGAAGTAAACAAAGAATTTCCCCGTAAGGAGACAAGTTTGCACCCCTGATTCCAGGTATGCTGAATTTTTTTGGACTGTGGTTATGTTAGTAAACATTAACTTTGCAGAGTCTACCGGATATCCTTCATTAGTTTTCAAAATCGTTCCTAACCCAGATATTCTTGCCCTAGAAATTGGTAAAAATAGCCCATTTCCCATCAATTTGCATTTGACCATGAATCTATAAGCATTGAGGCTAATTACATCTATGTAAATTGCCTAGAAATCAGCCAGACAGTCCTTTTCCTCACTCTGACAAAACACAGACACTTAATGCAAGGCCATGATCCGTTTCACTTCAGCAGACAACAAACAGGATTTCATATTTTGCAATTACAGCAACACTCTTTGATTACCGAGTGAACAAACCTTGAACTGTGACAAAATTAGCCTGACAGTGTTTGAGTCCCGCATCCTAAACAGACACTGCATTTCACATTATCGTCGATCAGAGACCCAAGATGGCCGATCTCATGATCGCCATTACCTCTTGATACGCGGTGACGATCGATGTACTTAATATAATACTCAGCAAACGTCCCCTCCTTGTATTCTCTCAATCTAAGGGTATACGTCTATTAAGCTCCTTTCTCTTGGTCCGTGGGTGGAAATGGGGGTGGCAATAATATCAGGGAAGCCATTTTACTGTAGCTCATTTAACCTCCAATTAACCTACGTATCGACACTGTGGACTCCAATGAGCAAACCCCTGCAATGGGGGGGGTCTGGGAGAAATTCAGGGTCACTAACAATTAGAAAAGCAGTGGCTCATTCAGGTGCCATGCAGGCCATTTTAATTTGAACTTCTGACGCTTCAAAAGCCATGAAATAATTTGTTGAGAGGATGGGTGATGAATACACATGCACACACTTAGAGTGTGTGTGTGTGTGTCTGCTGGTGTTCTGTACAGTACCTACATGTGAGGCAGACTATCATTGTTTTCTTTCCATTCCTTCTCTCCGACTTGAAAGCCATTTCATTGTCAGCCGACATTCTCTCATGGTATCTTCTGACAACGACATCAAAGCTTGGCAGCACCCAGACCTTCTATTCATGAGCTCAGGTATAATTCAAAGACCGTGTGAGAGAGAGAGAGGATAGGACTGCTCCGATGTACCAATAGGACTGCAGCTGATGCCAGTGGACACGCCCATCCCTTTAAACCCTCAAGGAACTTCCGGAGACATTTACTTTTGTTAAAGGTTGTTTTGTTTTGCTATTCGACACACGTTACTGAAAGTCTACCTTACTGGATCAAAATCAGGTACGACACAAAAGCTGTGAATTTACAGTGCACAGCGTCTCCATGGGCAAACCAATACTTCAACGGAATCCTTTCTTTACACTGTAGTGCTAACACAGTCAGCCATTGCCTTAGTTAGTAAAGCCAATGAGGTGGCTAAATCTGAGTAAAAGAGTGGAGAAGATCTTTTCCATTGCACCAGTGTATTAGATAAAAAGAACAAATATGGAACTGCACTGGCACTATGAATAATGACCTCATTTACAGTGTTAAAACCAAAGAACAGCTCTGAAGCACATGAGGACATACCAAATTAATATCTTCTACATGGCCTTCCCCTTAACCTGCCTCTCTCTCCTTCCTCTCACCTTTACCCTGTCTGTCTCTCAGTCCCTTCCTCTCACCTTTACCCTGTCTGTCTCTCTGTCCCTTCCTCTCACCTTTACCCTGTCTGTCTCTCTCTCCTTCCTCTCACCTTTACCCTGTCTGTCTCTCTGTCCCTTCCTCTCACCTTTACCCTGTCTGTCTCTCTGTCCCTTCCTTTCACCTTTACCCTGTCTGTCTCTCAGTCCCTTCCTCTCACCTTTACCCTGTCTGTCTCTC